>LPNX010345301.1:262565-275144 GCA_001517045.1 Pseudotsuga menziesii
GTATAAATGGATTTCATCTGCGCAAATGGATTAACACCATCTGCTGTGAAAGAAATCCTAAGATTACGTGGTTCTTCTTTAAAGTGAGGCCACTTTTCCTCCATATCTCTAAAAGCAAAGCCATCTGTAGGAATTTGAATAACATCATCTTGACTTATGTTCCTGGCATGGTAATCCATAAATTGTGCTATGTTTTTGCACCTAAACAGTCGTTACAAATGTGGAATGATGGGAATATAACGAAGAACCTTCCGAGGCACCTTTTTTGTTACTTTATATGTACAGTATCTACTTACATGACATTCCAGACATTGTGTTGCAAATTCATGCTGATTATAATATATAACATGGTCATCGAGGCATGCATGAATTGCTTCATAATGCATTCCAATCTCTTTCATGATGGAAGATAAATCTCGATATGTGCGAGGTAAAATATTTGATGGTGGTAACAAAAATTCAGCTATCAAGCTACAAAAAAAATTAAAAAAAATAGTTAATGTAATAAATAAATAATATTAACGAAACACGCTTCATCCATACGATGATCAATAATGAGTTAACAATACAATTATCAAAGGAATACAGATAAACTTTATCACAATCATATATATGTGATGGATTATTTTACATACCTTAGCATCCATGTGATTGTAATGTTTGAAAGACCATTCATAACCTTCAAGTTCATTATCAACAATACAACGGAGAGAAGATTTGTTTTGGAGCCTTCATAAAGGGGTTCATATTCCTTATCGAGAAGAGGTTTATCGTGAACATCATCAAAGTTGTCATCATTTTCATTATCAACGTCATCGTCATCATCCATTCTAACATTAAATGAATCATGGATCAATGTATTTGTGCCATCATCTTCAATTACATTATCAGTATGATCATATTCTTCAATATGATCATTCACTTGTTCTCCATTAAACATACACGCTCCATGATCCCGATCCTGAACTTGTTCTGAAAGCACTTCCTCTGGATGATATGCTGTAGGGTGTCTTTCCTTTAAGATAATATATCGAAACATCAATAGATATACATTAATATATGAAAAATAAAAATAATACATACAATTACCAAAACAAAGAATATAATAAACTTTATAATGCTAAACCTACAAATGGGCGATATTCGTTCCCCCCCTCAGCGTGTCCATGTTCCCTGCAATGTTTTGTGGCTATTGAGATCAATATTCTTCTCCTCTTGAATCCCCTGCATTGAGTACATGGACAATAACATTTTCCATCACCCCTTCGTTTCGCTGCATCCCATAGTCTAGCAAGCAATTGTCGGTTGTCTTCATTTGGATCCGGAATATTTCTATTTGACATTTTGTCACAAACTTCGTAAATGAATATAACCAATTATCTTAAAAAATCAAGTTCCACACATCAACATTTTCTCAAACGAAGAGAAGTCGAAGAATAAAAAAAACCCATCAAACTATCTGTCGAAGAAAAAAACAATTCCCACAACCGCACGTTGAAGAATAAAACAATTCCTGAAAATGTCCGTCGAGGAACAAATAATTTTCGTAAATTGTCCATCGAGGAACAAATAATTCCGCAAATTGTCCGTCGCTTCTACAACAAACATGTCAAAATGTTTAAAAAAATTATATTTATAATGGCCCGACGTCAGATATTCAATGCCTTGAACATATTTATCATTGAAAATATGGGACCAACAATTTCAAATCTTTCAAATCTGAAAAACCAACACTCCTGGGTCGGATATCTGACACTATGGTGTCAAAAAACCAACACTCCCGGGTCGGATATTCGACACTTTGGTGCGTCGAAAAACCGATGCCTTATGTGTCAGATATTCGACGGCACTATTAAACTTTCATGATCGTTGTTCTTCTCAATGATTGATGTCCGACACATCTGTATGAAATGTCGGATGACGTCGAATTCTGACATCGGATTTCGGGTTCAAATCCTGTTGTGAATGTAGACAATATCCATGACTTCAAACCCTAACGACCTCTTATTTTCTTAGAGCAATAACCCCCCTTTAAAAGTGATTTGTTATTACATTTTGTTTTGTTTTTTGTGTGTCTATATATTTATAAAGCACCATGTTTACAAAAAAAATGTTAATGGTTTCAATCCAATGTGTTTATAGAGCACCACTTTGTTTAAACTATAATTTAATGGTGTCAATGACGATGCATTTTGTTTCCTCTAATGCATCACGTCCATAAATATGTTTGCTAACTAACAATGCTCTTTAAGTATACCGATGCACAGTTAGTGTTGTGTCATTATATTTACAGAGCACCACATGTTTTTATAAATTGTTTTATGGTTTCAATTTCGGTGCATTAAATTTTCGGTAATTGACCAACGATGGTGTGTGGATGTTGAAATTCAATGCTCTTTATTTCTGCTCTCTGTGTTTACACATAACGCATCGATAATGCGGTGTGAGTTGAGATTACGACACATATTGTGCATATTTTTTAAATTTCTTGTTAAAAATGGAAAATTTAAGTGAAATTTCAATTTTTAATCCTCTAAAAAAACATATGAGACGGTAATAAAGACAATACTTGGACCCTTTCCCACCTAAGAGGCATGGTTTCTATGTACACGATGATTGATGTTTAACACCAGTTTGGAAAGATTCCAATTCCACCAACAAACTAAAACATAGGAGAAATATGACAACAAATGAGCATCGCATGCGGGGGGCATCATGAGCATCGCATGCGGGGGGCATCAGGTAGAGAGTACTGCACCGATGCTTAGGTGGGCCTAGGAGGTATATCGTGCTAAAAATGAGTGAAATGAGTTATTTAGTGCCATATTTTTTATTTTTTATTTTAGTATACCCTATGTTGGTGTGTAGGAGTATGTGGCACACCAATGTGCTTGTATATGGGGTGCATTGCTACACTTCTAGTTATAAAGACCACAGTTAGGTATTTCTATTTTTACAAAATGAAAAGAGGTTATGTTTTTTATAGTCGATTTATAGTCAATGCATTATATTGACTAGTGCACCAGTGTGCCTTTGAATTTATAATGCATCGAGGTTCCTCAATGCATGTTAATGTTTAGTGTATCTGATGTGTTAGTATCATTCCCACACATCGAATGTTTTTGTCATGAAAAACATAATGAACTTATTTTTACAAAATGCAGCAAGATTTTTCGACACCAATGCTTTGTTTCATTAGGCACATAAATGTGCATTTGATGTCAGTGCACCGGTCTCACCAGGTAGATCGAGAGCACCATTTTTTTTTAAATAATTAGAATTTATGTTTTGTGTCTTTTAAACGTTGTGTTTTTCTTTGTAACACACCAGTGCCTCTATGTCCTTAACATGCATTGTCGAGTTTTGCCGAAAAGTAAAAATTATATACTTTTTGAAATGCATCGAGCTTTTTGGACTTTGGTGCACTTCCTAATTAGGAACACTAGTTTTTCAGTGCTTTTACTATTTTTACTATTTTGTTAAGCACACCATTGCAATTTGTAAGTTTATGCACACTAGAAAAAACCTTTGCCCTCTCGCCTCTACTATAAACAGATAAATGGACTATTTTTTGTGAAGGGTGCACAAAACCTCTACTAAAAGGTGTTTTCCTTGCAGTGGACATTGGTCAAAAGTATCTTTGTCAAGGACAATAGATGATCTTATGTTAGATGAATCAACAACACTTCCAATTAAGATGAACTCAGAAGGCATGCTAGCGGAGTACTTAGGCCTATAAAGGTAGTCCATAGGAGAATCTTGGTGGAGGTCATCTTTAGGACTAACATAACTCATAGCCTTAAAGAATTCTTCATGATGAAGTACTAATGTGGTGAAGAAGGCATGTGGAATTTCACAAATTGGGAGAGATTTTGGCATGGATTCCCTCAAGGGTGAATGAACCCACCCACCTTCCATACAAAGTAGTGAGGAGTTAATTCTAGAGCCACAATATTACATGTGGTGGATATTGTAAAACCATGGCATTATGGAATGTGTGCAATGTTAATAAATTGAATTGAAATTCTATTTCTGTTATAAGAAAAGGAAATAAAGAAAAATAATTTTTATTGTTTAATTGATTATAGTAAATTTCAAAATAAACAATTTATCCTCAAATTTTTCAAATGATGAAAATAAACATTCATTTTTTAAAAGAAAATAATTAAAATTCATGTTTTATTTTTTAATTGATTCCTATAGCATTAAAGAAAAATAAACATTTGTAATCTTTATAAAGTTTTAAAAGAATAATATTAAAATAATCCTATGTTGATTATGAATCAACTCACAAATCTCTATCTTAAAAACAATATGATAGAAAATATTATCTTAAGATATAAGTTTAAATCTACTATGTTCACATCTTTTAAAGATAAAGATTTCAGTATGCTCGACGCTCTGTTTTTTTTGTTCCAAGAAGATTTGCTTGTGACCGTTTGGTTCCCTGGTGGAGTCTTGCTTCTTCAGGCTGATTTGGCTGAGATCGTGAGCAAGCCAAGAGCTCTTTGTGTTGGAGTTCATTGCTGCTGGTTGTGTGTGGATTTTCTTTTTTGCAGGATCGATGTCTTCGTGCTAGCTGTGATGCGTGGTGTTTTTGGTATTTCCCTTTTGGAGCTTGATCGATTTCTTGGATGAACATTGTACTTGGTTCATTTGGCGTCTACAATCTATAGTATTCAGTTCCTACTGTAGTTTCTTGCTGGAGTGTCTGCTACGCAGCTCTCTCAAAGACCTATATTCTTTGGTTGCTGCTGGATTTTATCGTTTTAGGTGTGAAGGCTCTTGTTGTTTGAATTTTTTTAGAAATATTCCCAGTTTGTATTCCTTTCTTTGCTGGCTCAGACTTAGTTTGCTCTCCCTGGATTTGTGATTTTATTGCTCAGTTTTCTCTTAGAGGGTCATCTTATGGCCTCTGGAGGGGGTCCTCCTCCTCTTCCTCTTGAGATTGATGCATTCAAACACCTCATTCCTTTGTGTGGGAAGAGAAAGGGAAGCCCTCTGGGGCAGTCCTTTGTGAAGAAGGCAGACATCCCTTCTGTTTATCTTCCGGCAGAACGTCATTCTTGGACTGCCCGTTGAACCTAGAAGAGCGTGGTCTTATAGATCAATTTACTAGGTTGTGGCCATCCCCGAAGGCTATTGAAGGATGGGTTCAGTGAAATTGGAGACCATTGGTCTCAGATGGAATCCATAATCATCTCATTGGTAGAGGTTATTACGTTTTTGTCTTTGAATCAGCAGATGATCAAGATCTTATATTTTGTAATGGTCCTTGTTTTATGGGTCCTTGGGGACTCTACTTAAACAAGTGGATGTTAGATTTTGACCCTTCCCACAATGTTCCTTCATTTGTTCCTATCTGGGTTAGGCTCCCCCACCTTCCCTTCACTGCTGGAATTCAGAATCCTTGGAAGCTATCAGGAATATGCTTAGAAAATACATTGATAGGGAAGAAAGGAAAGATCAATATTCTTGTGCCAAAAATTGTGTTGAGGTCAATTTGTAGATTGGGATGCCTGAGGAAATCAAGCTCAATGTTTTTGAATGGTCTCATTTTCAGGAGCTTGATTATGAATAGCTCCCTTTCAAGTGTCGATTCTGCCACAAATATGGTCACTTTGCTCGCAATTGTAAGAAAAAATCAGAAGAAGTCCTAGATATAGAAAATTCTAATCAATGGATGAAAGCTCATAAAGCAGGCACATCTAAAACGGTGAAAAATAAAGTGGGTTATGCTAGAAATGGAATAAACCCTTTTGTGAGCAAATCTGCAAAATCTCACCTGGTAGGAAATGTCCCGGTCTCTTCAAATCCTTTCAAGGTTTTAAGTTCTATTGATGATCAGATCTCTCCTATTCTTGAAGAAGGTGAGCTTCAACAATTTGTATTTAATATGGAAGAGGGAGTAGTAAAGAGAGAGCCTCAGGAATCTGAGCCATTTTTTCTAGACTCTCCCAGAGAAGAGGCTTGCATGCAGGACCTATTTCCCAAAAGACCTCCAATTTCTCCCTCTTATGCAGATGTGCTTAAGAAGAAAGTAGAGTCTTCTAGCTCCTCGAAAGATGATGGGAAATTCGCTAAAAATTCTAGAAGGAAATCTCGAAAGGAGATCAAAGAGGAAGAAGCTAAGAGGCTTAAGATGCAGGGTATCCAGACCGCCATTGAATTGTCATTTGGAAGAAGCAAACAGAATAGGCCCCCAAAGGGAGGAGCAACTCCCTACCCCTCAGGTAAATAATGTAGATCAATTCTTGGAATTGCAAGGGTTTGGGGAACCCATTGAAGGCTAAAGTAGTTAAAGACCTACTTAAAATGAATCCTTTGAACATTCTCTTGTTCCAAGAAACTAAGATAGAAGAGGATTCTCTTTTATCTATCAGTAGATCTAAATGGAAAAAAAATGCAGGTATGGTTGTAAGTGCTCAGGGAAATTCTGGGGGTCTTGCTAATTTATGGTCAGAGGATAATTTTCTCCTTAAAACCTTGTTTGTAACTCAACATTAGATTTTTATTGAATTACAGCATGTATCAAGCAAGATAACCATTTCTCTCTTCAACCTCTATGTCCCTGTTAATTATCTTGAGAAAAAAATCTATTGGCATACTTTGTCAGACTATTTGGAAATCCATTCTCTCACAAATATTGTCATGGCTAGCGATCTCAACATTATCGTCGAACCCAAGGAGAAACATGGCAGAAATCCTGGTAAGGATCCATTTTAGGAGGTGGTTTACTCCTTGATTCTTGCAAGTGACCTTCTAGATCTCAAGCCCAAGAAAGGGTGTTACACATGGACTAACAACAGAGTGGGGTCGGATCGAATTTCCACTTGTTTGGAAATATTCTTAGTTCAAAGTTCATTGTTGGATGACAACGTTTTAACCTGAAAATTTCTGCCAAAGTTATTGTCAGACCATCACCCAATTGCTCTCCTTTTGGAAAAAGAAGAAAACCATGGACCTATCCCTTTTCGGTTCAGTCCTCTCTGGGTTGAAAGGGAAGAATTCATGGAATTAATTTCCCAAGCATGGTCTCAGTTCATTGACAGGTCTCCCAACTTTGTCTGGGAACAAAAATTGAAGCTCACCAAAGTTGCTCTGAAAAGATGGAACAAAACTCCCCTCAATAAATCCAATGAGAAGCAGGGAAGCAACAGTTCAGGCCTTAGCTAAGATTTAGCTTAGCATGGAAAATAATGAAATATCTAATTCTTAGTTAGCTGTTGAGTAGACCGCTTAATCTTCAGCTTGCCTTTCCTTCCATCAGGAGGAAGAACATCTAAGGCTTAGATCCCATATCCTATGGTTGCTTGTTGGGGATAAAAATTCTGCATTTTTTCACCGGCAATGCAGGTCCATGCTCTCTTGTAACCATATATCAGAAATATGCACTAGTGAGGGCGAGGTTATTAAAGGACAAATGCAATTGCAACAGGCTGCTAATGAGCATTTCCAGCTTTCGTTCCATGAAGATGTTAACTCTGATGAACTTTTGAATTCTGGTTTTCTATCGAATATTCCTTCATCGGTAAGTCATGATGACAATGTTGGACTTGTGAAACCCTTCACTGAGAAATAAGTTGTTGATGTCATTTGGGCTATGGATCCAGATAAGGCCCTTAGGCTGGATGGATTCTCTATCCATTTCTACAGAGTTTGCTGGAATATTATTAAATTTGGTCTCCTTTGGATGATCTTAGCCTTCCTTAAAAAATGCCAAAGTGGGAGGGAACACTAACTCTACCTTTCTAGCCTTGATTCTACAGGAAGTAAACCCTGTTAGAAAATAGGACCACGGAGCAATAACAAATATACAGTTAAATCATTAAACACGATGTAAAACACATTAAACACATTACAGAGAGACACAGAGATAACGTGGTTCACCCAAACGATGGGCTACATCCACAAAGAAATTGTCAGTCCTTTTATTACAGTCCGAAATATGAAGGGATACAACCTACAACAAAATCGTTGCACTTCCTCTTCACGCTCTCACAATCTCTCTCACACAATCACATATATTGTTTACAAGATTATAATACCATGCACAACCATGTTACAATGTTCTCTTTTATAGGGGAAAAATACCATGGGAAAATACTACGGTTAACCCAATACCATGGGTCCACAAAACTGTTGGCCAACAAACATCCCAAAAAAAATTCTCGGGGTCTCTGCCCCCGAACCCCAAAGCAGGGGGAACGAGTGTATAGTACAACTGGGGTACAAACACGAATGAATAATATCTTTGGATCTAGAAGATCAGGCTCCACAACCAACGAACCCTACATCTTTTGATAGATTCTGACCCATCTCTCTTTGTAATGCTTCTTATAAAATCTTGGCCAAACTCTTAGCCAATAGATTGAAATCTTTGTTAGGAGCTCTAATTTCTCCTCTTTAGGGAGGGTTTGTTAAAGGAAGACATTTGATGGATAATGTGATTCAAGTTCAGGAGGCCCTCCATTCCAGTTTTCAAAGGAAGGAGAAAGGCATGCTTATCAAGTTAGACATGAAAAATGCTTTTGATCGAGTCAAGCTCACCTTCCTCTACCAACTCTTAAGCTCTTTTTCCTTTAGTACAAAGTTTGTTTGTTTGATTAAAGACTACACTGACAGGCCCTGGATTTTTCGTCTTGTAAATGGTAGACTAGCAGATTTCTTTCAAGCCTCTAGAGGGTTGCATCAAGGGTATCTCTTGTCTCCCTTCCTATATATTTTGATGGCAGAAGTGTTACGTAGAAAAATTTCTACTGAAATGGTTGTTGGTTCTCTCCCTGGTATCAAGATTGCAAGTGGGGTAGACCCTATAAATCATGTCATTTTTGCTGACTACTCTCTCTTATTGGGAGGGGCGTCCCTTATCATTGCTTGGGCTTTCAATGTAATTTTACAAAAAAATTGTACAACCTCAGGTGCTTTGATTAACAAAATCAAGAGTGTTTTATATGGTTGGAACGTAAACCATCTGTCTCTTCTTAGAATAGCTCATTGTTTGGGATTTCTTGATTTTGAAAAGTGGGATAAAATTAAGTATTTGGGGTTTCCCTTCACTCTAGGACCCAACCCTCCTTCACTGTGGTTGGATGTCATTTGTAAACTTAAATCAAAAATTGTTTCCTGGGGTGGGCAATGGTTAACTAAGGCAGGTAAATTGATTTTGATTAAGTCTGTTCTCTCAGCTCTCCCCATCTTCCACTTTTCTCTACTTCTTGCCCCCAAGTCCATTTTCGGCCAAAACTCCAAACTTCTTCGAGATTTTCTTTGGGAGGGTGGCAAAGGAAATCAAAAGAAGATGCATTTAGTCAGTTGGGAAATTCTTAAAAGATCCATTTCGGAGGGTGGTTTGCAAATCTGAGACCCTGTGTTGGCAATTTGGCTTTGGGAGGAAAGCTTATATGGCAATTGTATTCTGATAAAAATCATCTGGTCAACAAGATATTTTGGAAGAAATATCTAAAGGGAGGCTCATTGGGAAATATTAAATCAGCTAACATCCCTTCATGTACAACAATCTGGAATCTATGTAAACGCGGATTCGATAATATACAGCAGCAGCTTTATAGAATTCCTGGAAGTGGGAAAGGGACTTTTCTATGGGAGGATAAGATCTTAGGAAAACTGCCTCTTTCCTCTATCAATTCATTGAGTGAGATTAAGACTTAGTTAATCAACAAAGGGTTCCTTAGGCTGGCAGATATATGTACTTGGCACATAGATGGGAACTGGGTTGGCTGGGGCTTTCCTGAGATTCTGGATCATCTCATTTCTCAGTAGAATTTGTTGATATTGTCCTTAACTGGTCGTTCTCCTATTAATTTCTTCTATATATATGTTTGGAGGTGGGGTCACACCGGACAATATTCAGCAACCCTTGGTTTCTTAACTCTTCAATCACCTCTTGCTTCAAGCATTTCTCCAGCAATCTAGAACTCTGTTTGGTCCTCTCCTTGTCTCTCTAAGGCGAATTTTTTCACCTGGCTCCTTCTACACAGAAGAGTGCTGACTGGAGAAAATTTGAGAGAAAGTGTGGGTTCAATGGGTCGTTTAGATGTTGTCTCTGCAATGTAGTTGATGAAACGTCGGATCACATTTTCATAAATTGTGTGTTTTCTCAACAAGTTTGGGAGTTGGTCATATTCGGCCTCTCTGTTTCGACATCTTATCAAATTTCTGTCACAACTCTCTTCACCTCTTGGAACGAATAGATTCACATCTGGCAAGATCAGAGTTCTGGCACATTAGTCAAAATCATGGATTGGAAAAAGCACTGGCAGGTTATCCCAAAATACATATGGTGGATGTTGTGGATAACTAGGAATGATTGGATTTTCAATGGTAAGCATTCGACGCCAGAGAAAGTAGCTAATAAAACAAAACTTCATATCTCAGAAATGGTGCAAAATTATTTTTCTTTGTCAGCATTACCAGCTGAGGTATACACATGGCTTGGAAAGTGTTCTTTGGGCATTCGAAAACTAATCTCCTTCAAACCAAGTTGCTCTTCATTTTGGCAAATCCACTGCAATGAGACATAATTTTTAAATAAGTGGATGAAGTCTTCCTCTGCATTTTTTTTTTTATGGTGCATCCAAGGGAAATCCTGAGATATCTGGAGCTGGGGGGTTGTTAATATCGCTCGATCAACTGATTGAAATGAGATTCAATTGGGGGCTTGGTATAATTTCAAATAATCAAGCCGAGAGTTATAGTCTCCTCAAGGCATGTCAGTTGGGAAAGGAGGCCGGATTTAAGCCAATACAAGTTTTTGGGGACTCCGAACTCTTGATTAAAATGTTAAATTCAGATGGTCTCTTTAACAATTCATCCTTGAATTTAATTTTGCTGAGAATTCAAAATTCAATGGAGGAGTTCGAACAGGTTGAACCTTTTCACATTCTAAGAGATTTAAATGGAAGGGTAGATTCTTTGGCAAACAAAGCATTTATATATATATATATAGAGAGAGAGAGAGAGAGAGAGAGAGAGAGAGAGAGAGAGAGAAAAGATAAAGATTTCAAACTTTTTATCAAATACCATTATCATCATCATCTAATTTTTTGGTCATTACCAAGTTAGACACTAAATTGGTGTAAGAGACCCCTTGTTTATGGGACAAGGGACCTCCTCCATACAACAATTTGACTATTAAAGTCCATCGAGGTGTACATACCTTACCCCCTCCATATTTGAACTTGTGACCTCCTTGGAAGAACCGCATGTTCTTAACCAATAGACCCACTCAAGCTATATATTGTTCAGATATTCTAAAGATAAGGATTTCAAATCTTCCATCTACATGATAATCTATATGAAGTTTAAACAACATAATATATATAATATTGGTCTAGGGGTATGTTAAGTGGACATTGGAATTTACAAATAGCATTAAAGTAATGACACACAACATTTACAATGTATATAAAATATGAATAATGTGTATAATAATAATATGTTGTTATTTTTGTTGTTGTTGTTGTTATTATTATTATAAGGTCACATTCAAGTTAGATACCGATTCAGTGTATGGGATCCCCATGTTTGTGGGACAAAGGACCACATTCACATGTAAACTTATGATCTCCTCGGAGGAACCATGTTAGGATTGTATTCAATGATATTTATCCTTATCAAGGTAGGGTTACCTATCTATGAAACATATCGCCAATGGGTAAATCATGCATATATTAGAGTTGCATTAAATGTTATTTATTCTTGTGTCTAAACAATATCGACCATATTTTCCCAATCATTTTCACATGAAATCTGGTTGGAATTGTTGGAATTACAAATAAACAATGTTGAAATTTCATAATCAAGGTGCCCCAAGGTTAGTTGAGGGCATTGAATTCATTTATGTAAATCCAAAATAAACTTTGAACAACTTAAAATAATGATTTAACCAAATATTTTTTTTGTTAAAGGAAAACAAAACATACTTGTGTTGTTCAAATATGAATAAAAAAGTACAAAATTTGTCAAGTGTAGTATATACACTAACTGTCTAGCCCAAAATATCCAAAAGTCGAGAGTATCTACAACCAAGGCACAAAACATCTATAAAAGGGTATATATCCCTCCTGATACATACTTATCCAAATACATACATTAAATATAAAACAATAACAAAAAATATAATGTGATCCCAAATATGTTTGTGAATTTTCCATAATTTCCTCCCAAAATAGGATCCCTTCTTCACCATCTAGTGCAAACTTGGACAAATTGTCTACCAACTGATTATGCTCCCTATAAATATTGTAAAAATTGATGTGTGAAGTTCTTCAATTCTTCATGGATCTGATTGCACCAAGGAAGTAATGTTACTACATTTAGATTATATTCACCTCTATCCCATTTGATAGTGACTCTAGAGTCCCCATACACCAAAAGAGTAACACTACCAAATATTTTATCACTAAATTTCAACAAAAATGACAAAAAAAACATAAAACATTTAGACAACTCCAAAATTTATTAATTAAAATAAGACATCATTACATAGACTTTAATAATAGCCTTAATAATTCATTATTATTATTATTATTAAAAACCCTTATATATATATATATA
>LPNX010345301.1:275401-307296 GCA_001517045.1 Pseudotsuga menziesii
CTTGCAAAACAGTCTCAGTGTCTCCTAACATCCTAACACTACACAACCTTTATGGCTTCTTTCACATGAAACTATTCTGATGAGCTTACATCAAAAACCCACCCTTGCAGGCTTGCAAAACAGTCACAGTGTCTCCTATCACAACATTACACAACCTTTATGGCTTCTATTACCTAAGTTCATTAGTTTATAAAATTTGCATAAGTAGCTATTTAAATTGCTTCATATCGAAGGGTTGATAACCCATCTGATACTTCTTCTATCTCCGACGTTCATGGTTGATATGCTAAATCCTGCTTTGAGAGGGTATCAACTTCTTCGTTCAATTCTCTGTATATATGAGCAAAAGATATCCTCCTAAACTGTGATTTCAGATTCTGGATTTCAGCAAGTAAATGTTGGAGATGTGGAACTCTAATGCTATTTCTTCCATTTACCCAGTCCACCACAATTTTTGAGTCACCGAAAATCTGAATGTCCTGTATCTGATTGTTGAGGGCCACTTTTAAGGCTGCCCATAATGTCGCAAGTTATTCCTTGCTATTATAAGCTTGTCCCATAGCATATTTTATGAGCAACTTTATCTTTGAGGAAATGTGAATGACTACCCCTACTCCTCTTAGCGGTGGTTCACCCTAACTGGCATCGTCGAAAAAGGCCCATGGAGTTTCATTGTTTATCACTGAAGATCTGATAATTCTTTTTTTTGGAGATGACGGTGTTAAGCTTTTGTTCCTGTATCTTATTCATTAACAGAGTAATGGTGACGTCGGGAGGAGTCCATGTATTGTTGAAAATGGATCTATTTTGTGCCTCCCATATACTATAAACAAAGAGAACATGGAAAGCTTCATATGGACCTACCCCTTCATCATGCCACTAAGTTTTAGTTCGTTCCTCCAAGGTTGCATTTGCTCTTTCATGGGTTATTCCTACGAATAGCTTGCCTATCACGCCCATCCATATGCTTCTTGCATATGGGAAGAAGGCAAACAAATGAGAACTCATTTCATCGCTCATTTTGCATAGTGTGCATAATCCTAGACCTTCAAATCCTCTCTTCTGCAACATTTCCCATGTCAATAGTTTATTTGAAAAGGCTAACCACATTGTGATAATAGTATTTAAAGGGCTTTGTATTTTCCATAACATTTTCCACCGCCATTTATCCTCCCTCACTGAGAGCTCTTTAATTGTCACTTCATATCCTAGTTTGGCTGAATACTGCCCTATTTTTTTATTTTTTGTCTAGATTAGCCTATCTGATTCTGAACCCAAATGGATAAAATTTGTGAGTAATAGATTGAGAAATTTATTCCATTCTGCAGCATGATATCCTGTTAAACAAAATTCCAGGGCACTTTTCCACTGTCTTCGCCCTCTTATGGTCGAATAAACACATGTGTCTACTAAAGAGTAAATTCGTTGTGACCTTAGAAGGTGTAATAACCGTGGGCATAGTTTGTAACTTTCTCCTGCCCCAGCCCAAGGATCTTCTCCCACTCTCACTTGTCTTCCATCTCCTATCTTCTAGGCTATCCAATGCCTAGCTAAAGGATAGGCCAGGATCATCTCCTTCCACCCAATTGAGCCATTCTTGAAAATTTTATATGGGTTTCTAATCCATTTTGTTAGGCTAGATCTAGAGAAATATTTGGACAAGTGACCCTTCCCCATAGTGATTTAGAATTTTGGAGAAATCTCCACATGGTTTTTACCGCTAAAGCTTTACAGAACAACTCTAAATTCTTTATGCCCCATCCACCTAGTTCCTTTGGATGGGCTAAGGTCTTCCACTTTACCAGGGGAATTCCTTCAGTATGCTTGCTTACTGTCCACAAAATGGATAAACACTTCTTTTTTATTTTTGTTAAAATTCCTTTTGGTATGTATGCTATTGAGGCCCAATACATTGGGATACTCTATAGAACTGCTTTTAAGAGTATTAGCCTTCCCCCTCTAGATAGGAACCGATTTACCCAGTTGTTTATCCTGCTTTCCATCTTTTTAAATAACCAGACCCAGTCTTGGAAGGAGTAACAATTAGGTTTCATCATAAATCCCAGGTATTTGAAACCCTCTTTGACAGGGGTAATTTGATATGGTATTATCTCCCTTGTCCTCTGTAGCATATCTTCAGGGAAGTCATTGTGGATGAGATTGGATTTGCCCACGTTTACCACTATTCCTATGGCTCTTTTGTACTTGTCTATCAAAGCTATGAAGGCCTCAAGGTTCCTGAGGGATCCTTCACCAAACATCATAACATCTTCTACAAAGAGAGTGTGTGTAACTTATTCAGTATTAGACACTTTGATGGCCTTTATTTCCCCTTCTGCTTTGGATTTATGGATAGTACTACTCAATGCCTCTACCACCAACAGAAAAATAAAAGGAGAGAGAGGGAAACCCTGCCTTAGGCCTCTTGAGGGTCGGAAAAAATTGGAGGGAGATCCATTGATTAGAACAGCAAAGGAGGTGGACTGTAGAAAGCCCATAATCCACTCAACAACTTCTATGGCTACTCCAATTTTTATCAATAACAGTCTTACAAAAGTCCATCCCACCCTGTCATAAGATTTAGATAAGTCTAGCTTTAAAGCAAAAGCTCTTTGCTTTTCCTTTTTGATCGTATGAACTGTCTCCTAGGCTAAGGACACTGCATCATGAATCTGTCTGTTATTTAAAAAACCAAGTTCTTCAGAGATAATTTCACTTAGAATTGGTTTAATCCTTAGGGCTAGTACCTTGGCAATGATTTTATAAATCATGTTGCAGCATGAGATGGGTCTGAAATCATCAAAGATTGTGGTTTTTGTTTTTTGGGAATTAGGGTTAGAAAAGTTGAATTTAAACTCCCCATCACTTTCCCGGATCCCTGTGATTCTCTAACCACCTCTAGAATGTCATTTTTCATCATATCATAGAAACCAAGGTAAAATTCTAGAGTAAAACCATCAAGCCCAGGGTTTTTTCCTTTTAGAAAAGAATGTAAAGTTTTACTGATTTCTTCCTCTGAAAATTCCTTAGTGAGTTCTTCATTCATTTGTTCAGTTATCATTCTTGGAAAAAACCCTAAAACTTCCAGAATTTCCAGAATAGGGCACCCTTCTAGCTCTTTGAAGATGTTTTGAAAAAACTCTACCCGTGTTGTTGTTTTCTCCTCAAAAGAGCGTACCAGAATTCCCTCCCGGTTTCTAATTTCACAAACAGTGTTTATATTTCTCCCGTGAGATGCATAGCTGTGAAAGAATTTGGAGTTCTTGTCCCCTGCCTCAAGCAACAAAGCTCTGCTTTTTAGGCATAATATTTTTTCTTCATTATCTAGAAGCATTTCTTTTTTGGTCTCCAAATATTTCAGCAGTTCAGTTTCCTCAAGACTGAACAATCCATTCTCATTTCCTTGGAATAAGACCTCCATGCTTTCGTCTACTTCCTTCAATTATTTTTGTAAAAACGCCTCATGTATTTTGTCCCATTCTTTGGAGATTTTCTTTGCCCTAAAGAGGTTGTCTGCAAACTGTTGCGTTGCAGTATGATTCATAACTCTTCTTATGGGCTACCAAGCATTTTGAATTTGAATTTTATACTGTTCATATTCCAACCAAAGGGGGTTGAATTTAAAAGGGGCTGATGGTTTCTTATCTGGTGGTATTACTAACAAAGAGATAGGTCTGTGATCTAAGTTCCCCCCTATCTCTATCTACTATATATTTTAGCTTTAGGTTTCCACTTATAAGGTTTTCTTTAACCAAGAATCTATCAAGTCTTTTAGATATGGCTTGGGAACCTCCTCTCTTATTCCACCAAGTTGGTTCAAGTTTAAGGGGAGGAATATTCACTAACTGCTCTTTTTCAAATAAGTTCAGGAAAAAAGGAGTCAAAGCATCTTTCTTGGCATTTTCGCCCCAAACTTCTCCAACAGAGAGGGTTAAATTTAGGTCTCCCCCTAAGATAACATTGGGTTGATTCATTTCTCCCCTAAGACTAAACTTTTCCCATAAGATTTTCCTATCAAATAAGGGTCCATACACATTTAGAAATGTGAAATCCATCCCTGTTTATTTGTCATTGAGTTTGGTTTCTAAGACTGAATCAAGTTTTCTTGAAGCAATTTTGTTCAATACTAGGCTACAAGCTATTATTAAACCTCCCGAGTGACCTTCAACATCTAAACTTTCCACTTCCCAATCTTTGAGTATCTCCTTGATTATGGCTTCTGCTTTTGACCCTTCTAACATAGTTTCCTGGATCATTAAAACTGTAGGTTTGAGGTTGTTGAGCAACCTTTTTAGGGTGGTTTTTTTAGAGGTCCCCCCCAGCCCTCTTGATTTGTAAGATATTAAAAGCATCAAGTGCCCCCTTCAGGGGCCATTACTCTAAGAGCTCGCTTGAGAGTATCCTATTTCCCTTGTTTAACATCTAAGGCATCCTGAACTTGGGCCTTGGATAGTAGGGTTTTTCTGCCTAATCTAGGTTTTTGAGAGGAATTGAGTGTAAATCCTCCAGAAGAGACCCCTTCATCTGAGTGATCTAAAGAAGAGCTTCGAGACCTAAGTTCATAAGATCTCTTAAAGTCGACTTTTTTTATTTGTTTGAAAATAAAAGAACAGTTCAGAAGACTGTTCTTTTATAGGGGCAGCAGTAAAAACAGAGGTGACCTGCATAGGTGTAGAAGATGGTGTACCTTTGGCCTTATGTGACAATCCCGCATCCTGAACCTCAACATCTATTAGAAGAGTGGGTTGAATTTTCCAGCTTTGTTCTCCGTCATCTTTGCCGACACTGTTACCATCTTCCGCTTTTGAAGACCCTGTCACTCTCCCTTTACAATTTCCACCCTGCATGGCTAATATGACGTCCTCCTTTGGAGCTAAAATATGTTTCTCTTTGTCTTGTGTATCTCGAGGTGCTTCCTGTGTGGCAAGCCTTCTACCCTCGACCTCATTACAACTAGAATTCTCTGCATCTCTATTTACTGGTTTTACCTTTTTCACCCATATCTTCTTATGAATAGGCTTCGTGGCAGTTTTTAGGCAGTCCTTCTGCATGTGACCCACATTCCTGTAGTTGAAACATCTAAAAGGGATCTTCCATCAGTCCAATCTATGCCACCAGGTGCTACCATGCATCACAATCTCGAGCTCCTCATATAAACCATCCATCAAGTCCATTTCAACCATAATTTTGGCACATCTTCGTCCTAATTTGGTCTCCCAATTGTCCTCCAAAGCTATGAACTTCCCAAGTTTGTTTCCAATGGCTTCGAATATCTTGGGTTTCCAAAAAACCATCGAGAGCCCTGGTAGAATGACCCATACCTTCTGCACATTATGAGGCTCTTTGTATGCATTAAAATCTACCATCCATTTTTCTGAGAATCCGACCTGATGGACCCCAGCTCCAGTTTTGGTTTAAAAGCTTGTTATTATTTTCCATGCTTCGGACTCTGATTAAGAACCAGCCTCGAGTGAGCATGTAGAAGGTTGGTTCATAACCTAAGAGACTACACCAATTCACTGAAATCCAGCGTTGTAGCGTTTTTATTGTGGTTGTCTTTCCACATAAACGCCCTACCAGAGCATGTGTAAAAAATTCAGGAATTTGTCCAAGGTTGATATCTTTGTCAACAATTAACTCTAGGCTTTATTTTCGAGCCTTCATCCCATGTCGTTTTTTATTGCGCATCCGTCATCTTCGTACTATCCTTAGTTGTCCCTTTGTAAGACATATTATGGTTCTGTATGGATTTTGTTGGCATGTCTTTTCCACTATTGCCTTCCTCCTATGACATTTCCTTCGAGCATCCGGATTGAACCTTGTCTTGGGTGCAAAAAACTGTTTCATAGTCCTTGTCCTTGCCTTAATCAACCTCCTCACTATACATGATTGGTATGTCCTTTCAGTCCCCTTCTTATTCTTGCGTCTCATCCTTTGCTACCTTAAAATCATAAAAATGCTGCGTCTCTCCCTCCTCGCGGAAACTCGCCTCCGAACCTGCTACCTCTGCAGAGCACCATCGTGGCCCTCGTATATGTATGTGTGTGTGTGTGTGTGTGTGTGTGTGTGTGCGCGCGCGCGCGCGCGTGCGCGCGCATACATATATATGTATGCATGTATGTGTGTGTATATATGTATGCACACACACACACACACACACACACACACACACACACATATATATACCTCTAAATTATAATTATACAACTTAAAACCAAGGATTCTATACCTTTCCACTCTTCTCCACAATATTATAACCACTAATCATGTGTGATGCATGGTGAAGCCATAAGCGCCAAACAATAATTGACAATCATCTCTAGTATGCTAGTAGCCTGGTAGAAAATAAGCATTAATCAACAATCACATGTAGTAAGTTGGTAGCATGTTAGAAAATAAAATCATTTATGATGGTTGTGTTTTGACATGCTATCATAGTTAAAATTAGCTGACAACATGCTTCCAACGCTTAATGCAACTTGACAATTACTCCTCAAACCCTATCTTGTCTATGCATAAGTGAATATGTAATGTATTACTAATAAATGCAATCACATAATCTGGAATTAAATTGTGCAACAAATGATCAAAAATTAGAATTAGAATAGATTCATCATATTTTGTACTAGTTTATAATTAATGCATTTGAGTGGTTGGAATTATCAAAACTATAGTTTAATCAAATGGTTATTGGATTTTGGAAATGTGACTATGAAAGTTGAAAGTTTGAAAGGAAGTGTTTTAAAATTTAAAATTTTGTTTATCATTATTCAAATTTCCAAACTCGCCAACCTTGCTTAGGTTGTGCCTACTTCCACTATCACCGTTGAGTGTCTAACCTATTTCAATTTCAAATTTCTACCTTGTTTTGTATTTTAGTACTTGTTAGAGTTATGGTAGCTTGATAGGGTGCCCGAGGTCAAGCCATGGTGCATGTAGCTCCAAGCCTCAATCAAGACTCAACAAAGTGAGTTAGTCAAGTAGACGAACAAAAACAATTATCAAGGCTCGTGTTGGAGAAAGTTCCTTGATCGCTTTCTGATCAATATTTACTTCATCATTGAGAAGTGAGACAAGTGGATTCATGCTAGTAAGCGAGATGGTGGGTCACTTCCTCTTTCTCTAGGTTTGAGAATGGTTAATATGGAGACTCAACCAAAAGAGTTCACAATCTATCTACATGGCTCCATCGGTATTTACATGGAGATTAATGTATTATTCGAAGGCCCCCAAAAATTACAGGAGAAAAGCTTTCCTTATGATTGGATATCACTATCAATGTTTGCAAGGATCATGGTCAATTAAGCTTGTTATTTTTCCTACGAATTAGGGTTTGAGGGGAGTAGGTACCTTAAACTATTATTGTTGAAATCACAAGTTCAAATTAGAGTAACTCTTAAGCCTTGCTTAAGTTGACTCCACTACCGAGTTTGACACTTTCTCAACCTATTTCCACCATCACCGTCGACCCCTTCTCTTGCTACTTCCACCCCTTATTGTCATGTTCATTCATAGGGTATATCATATGCTCTTTAGAGTCTAGGGGTTCCACCTGAGCAAATGAAGGACACATATGCCCCAACACCATTGGTCCACCACCCAATCGCATAATTTCACATCATCACGCGAGACAATAAAAGACACCTCCCCTAGTGATTATTTCTTCCCGTGGAGTGTGTCTCTCTTCTGGTTCGTAGAGTTGAGTAACCAAAAACATATATGAAGGGCTTCCTTCCCTTCGTGGAGCTCAATACTTGATAGGTTGTTCCCATGGCAGAATGATTTTTCACGTATGTGCAATACGAGAATACTCTTTTGTTGAGTTATTTTATAAGTATTTTTCTACTTTTTCTTGGAATGAGTGAAGTTTTTTATTTTATTTTTATAGAAACGTTTGAAGAATTTTTTTATAAAAAATGAGAAAGTAAATTTTACAATAGGATGGTCACCGGATGCTCCTAGAGGAAGACCAAGTCCATGCCTCCTTGTGCTTCCTTTTCCATTCTTTTTTTTCATCTCCATTTCCTATTCTATGAGTGTTGAAACCCCTTATAAATTTCCCAAGCAGGAGGATACAAAAGCAGAACATTCAGAGGATGAAGAAGAAAGGTTCACTATAAAGTAATATAGTTTCTCTCATAGACCTGCTAATTACATAACAGGCTGCCGCAATCTAATTCCACTCCCTTATTGGCCATACTATCTGCTGGTTTATTATTTTCTCTCAAAACATGAAGGCAATTAATGGCTTTGAACTCATTTACCATGCATTTTAATAGATGATGGGTCTTGGTGACTATATTCTTTCGATTCTTTGCTATTTTCCTTGCTTCTCCAATAACCATGCACGAGTCACTGAATACCACCAGTTCCTCGATGCCATCATTCCTTGCGAGCTTTGGTCCTTTTATTAATGCTAACCATTCCACCACATTGTTAGTCTTCCTGTCGATTCCCCAATCATACTCTTTTAGCTTGATTCCTTCATAATTGAAATAAACTCCCCTCACTCCTACCATCCTCAGATTTCCTTTCGAAGCATTGTCAAAGAACAAAGAGTTGTAGCCCAATTTCTTCCACCAGCCTTTGACCTCTTCCGGATCCATTCTTATTTTCCAAGATTGCATAATTGAATTTTTTTTGGTTGAGTCCATGGCAGATGTGACGGGAGAACTAGCAATTTGGAGGCCCAATCTCTTTCTTCTACTGTCAATGCTTCCTTGCTGATGTTGTGCATTCCCCTCGCGAATAGAGCTTCCACCCAAAGAGCTTTTGCAGTTGCCGTAACTTTGCCCAGACTGTTCTTTTCCCCCTCAAAAATCTCCTTATTTCTCGTTGTCAGTATCTTCCAGCAGATATATCTTGGAAGAGCTTCCCAAGCCCTCACGAAGTCTGGTTTGTTGATGAGTGATCCTTGGTATTAATCCTTCCAATGAGCAAATAGATCATCCCAATTTGTTGGCAATGTCAATTCAAAATCCAAATCCTTATAAGCATGGTGCCAAACCTCCCTGGAAATTTGCATTCTAAAAACATGTGTTCTATTGATTCCTTAGACTCCTCACAAAGAATGCATCTCAACAGGCCTTCCATTCCTCTTTTCCTTAGATTCTATATTGTTAGATTTTTTCGATAGCTTAGGATCCAGAAAAACACATTGATTTTGGGCAACCCATCTTTATTACCGGATCTTACTCCATTTCATGTCTTTGTTGTAACTATTGCACTCCATGTCCACTGCTATGTATCCTTCCTTCATCGTATAGCTCCCAGCTTTTCCCCAACAACGTTCATCCTTCAATGCGCTGTGAACAGGAGGTGGCATCACCATGATGAGAGCGTTGTAATCATCGTTTAGTTGACCAATATCCATCTCGCGCCAACCAAACCACCTCCCTTTGCTCGTCCAATCTGAGATATCGAACATCGTGTGTATATTCATACTTTCCAGACGTTGCATTAATTATGGGAATGCCTGCACTAAAATGAAAGGGGGAATAGAAGAACAATGGTCATACCAAATTTTGATGGCCTTACCATTGCTTGGTGTCCATTTCAACTTCTTTGTAAGGAGATGAGCCATGTTTTTACACAGCTCCCATATAGGTGAGCCTTTCCTGTCCATGCTAATATTGTCTAGACATATTTTTCTGCTGCCTGTCAGATATTTCTTTTGGATGATTTCCTTCCACCACACTCCTTTTCCAGTTACAATTATCCAGAGAATTTGAGCTCCAAGAGCTAAATTCATTTTGCTTGGATCTTGTATTCCAGCTCCTCCACAGATTTTTGGTTTACAAACCGTTTCCCAGTTCACCAAATGGAATTTTTTGAGACTGTCTGATTTTCCTCCTTGCCACATAAATTTTATGATTCCTCTTGTAAACTCTTTCAAGATTTTTTTTGGAGCTAGAGAGATTGAGTAAGAGTAAATGGGATAGGCAAAAAGGATGGAATTGATAAGGGTAAGCTTTCCAGCTGGATTAAGCCACCTTATCCCCCATGAATTGATTTTGTTCTTGGTCTGATCTATCATCCCTTGCCATTCAACAACCCTTTTCTTTCCTTTGAATATTGGGATCCCAAGGTAATTGAAGGAGTTCCAAGTTGCAATTCCATTGAAGCCAAGGGTCCTTGCTATCTTTGCCAGCGTTCCCAAAGCGAAATTCCAATCGTAAACTTTGGACTTGATTGAATTTATTTTGCCATCTGTTGCTTTAAGGAAAGTGGATAGAACTGATTTGAATCTCCGTGCAATTATGACAGATGCTCCTACACGCCGAATGGTGTCATCGGTGAATTGCACATGGTTGGCAGCTTTCACTCCTCTGGCTATCTTCAGACCTTTCAGATCTCCAGACTCCTGTAAAATTTGTAGCTTTTTGCTCATAGCTTCCACCACCAAGAGGTAGAGGAATGGGGACATCGGGAAGCCTTACTGGAGCTCCCTGGTTGCCTGAAAGAATTTAGAAGGTCTACCATTTACTAATGGTGCGATCCACGACTTGCTTATACAAGCTTTTACTCAATTTACAAATCTTTTGGACAATCCAAACTTAGACATGATTTAAAAGTGAAAAAGTGATTTACCCTATCTAATGCATTTTCCATGTCCAATTTAATGGTCATACCTTGTTGCTTCCTATCCACGCTAGAGTGTATTGATTCTTGAATGATGATGATGTTGTCCAGGATCTGGCGCCCTGCTACGAAGCCTCCTTGTGAATATGAGATGAGACGACCCATGATGCTTTTCATTCTTGAAACTAAGATTTTTTATAGGATTTTGTAAGAAGTGTTGCATAATGAGATTGGCCTAAATCTACCAAGCGTTAAAGGAATCTTTTCTTTTGGAATTAAGGCCAGGAAGGATGAATTAGTTTCCCCCCCAATCTTGTCTTTTTTCCTTGTCCAGTTTAGCATTTTTTTTAGATCTTCTTTTATTATATCCCAGGATGCTCTGTAAAAGTTAATTGTGAAACCATCTGGCCATATCATATTCCATGATGGGTTTTGCCAGCTCTCTGTTTTTTGCATCTTTTATAAGCGATGGTATACCATGGAGTAAATCCATTTGTGCTTTCAGATCTGTCTCACCCATATTTGCATATAGTTCTTGATAATGACTGTAGGCATGCTCCTTAAGATCTTCCTGCCCTGTTATCTTGTTTCCATGATTATCCTTCAACTCCTTAATGGAATTGTAGCTTTGCTGAATCTTGGTTTGCTTGTGAAAGTACTTAGTATTGCTGTCTCCACCCTTCAACCATGTCTGCATGGATTTTATTCTCAATACCTCCTCTATTTGTCTTGCTGCCTTTAGAATTCTGATGTTCAACTCTCTCTCCTACTTCAAATGCTCTATAGACACCTCTTCCACTTCCATTCCTAATTGCATAGCTGCTAATTCCCTTTGCAAGTCGATGTTTTGCTTATTTGGATCCTCAAAGCCTTCCTTCACCCATTTCTTTAAAGCAACTCTCACTGTTCTTCGTTTTGATTCCCAAATGTAACTAGGTGATCCGAAGTGTTGGAGGTTCCACTCCCTTTGAATTAACTCCATTACTTTAGCATCATGTAGCCAAATCAGGTTAAATCTGAATGGGATGGGCCTGAGATTGTCTGGAGGGGATAAGATTAAAGCTATTGGTTTATGGTCTGACATTGCTGAAGGGAGAGCAAGAGAGGTAGGGAGGAGGTCTTTCTGCAAGAAGGTGGAGCTTACCAGAAATCTGTCCAGCCTTGCCACTACGTGCCCTATTCCAGTTCTTTTATTGCTCCAAGTGTACTTCCCATTCCTTAATGGGATGTCCAACAAATCCAGATTCACCATCATGTCCTCCATATTCTCACCAAAAGGATCCCTAACCTTTATTCCTCCTCGCTTCTCACTTTGTGTCTTAGTGGTGTTGAAGTCCTTGACGATGATGAGATCTTTCCCCCGCAGCTCCTCCTTTAGATTGTTGAGATCTTCCCAAAATGTTGTCTTATCCCTGCAGTGTGTTGGTTCGTATACATTATAGATGTATAACGGGATTAGGTCCTCCTTTTCCTAAATTTTTGGCAATAGCCACTGATGGCTTTCCCTGATAGATTTGACTAAGAATTTACCTAAGATTATGGTTGTTATTCCCCCAAATGCTCCTTTGGAGCTTATGGCTTTGCCTGTGTTGTTTTTCTAGAAATGACATGTAAGTGCCATAGCCTCCACGTTTGGAATTTTTGTCTCTTGGAGCAGCAGTATGTCTGGCCTCTTAGATTTGATTATCTCCTTTATTGCTTCTACTTTGCTTAGGCCTCCCAGACCCCTGCAGTTCCAAGAGACGGTTTTCAACATTTCTTTACTAGTTGAGATCATGCTCGGGATCTGCCATTTGTTCTTGCTCCTCCTATATTTTTAGTGTTCTGGAGAAGCTTTGTTCCCTCAAGACTTCTCTTCCTCCCTAACTCCATCTCTCTTTCTGCTTCTTGCTATCTTAGGTATCTTTGCGACTTCCTTCCTCTGGTGATTGGCTACGAAGCCACTTCGTGCGTTTCCTGAGATCCTTGTGAGGGCGATCACACTAGAGAGTATTCTTGCGGCGCGACTCTACTATTTTTTACCATCTCTTCCTAGGTTCCCCCTGGTGTTGTAGACCCTTCTGGAGCCTTTTCGCTCCTTTCATTTCTGGGAGACATAGGAGGGATAGTCGTGGTTGCATGAGCTTCTTCTTCTTCTATTTCAACTGTTATTGTTTCCAAAGGCGGGATTTCACCTTCTTCCATGAGCAGTGCCTCGAATTGATTATTGGTCGAGGATTTTTCTACTTCTTTGGGCTTCTCCTTGCTTGTCTTTTGCTACACCTCATTTGCTATTGGAGGAGTTTTTATTCCCTTTTTTTATTGTTGCCAGCCTTCCTCTTAATTTTTTTCCAAGATTTCTTGAACCACCTTTGGACAAATTTTGACAAAGTGTCCGCACTCATGGCACTTCTTGCACTTGAATCGTAGCTGCTCGTAATCTACCTTTTGCATGTGTTCCCATCCGTCCATGTGTAAATTTACTACCTCTGGCAGTCCTTTCTCCAGATCTACTTCAACGCAGATCCTTGCATAAGAAAATAAAGAGCCCTTTGGTTCCGCTTTGTCAATGTAATTACCGAGAGAGTTCCCTATAGCTTGTAGTGTTTCATCCTTCCAATAATGCAGGGGCAGGTGTGGGAGATGGACCCAAACCAAGACTGTCGATGGCACATCCTTTTATGGATTGAATGAAAGGCTCCATCGGCTTAGATATAAACCCTGAGGACCCATGAAGTAGGGACCGCTCCTGAAGATAAGATCTTTGTCAACTTTGTTTTCAAATAAGAAGGAGAAGAATCCCTTTCCGCAGAAGTAGTGTTGCAGCCCCCTAGACATCAAGGGCATCCGGTTCTTATTTATCCAGACCTCCATAGTCTTTGGAGAAGGCTAGTTCCCCGTGAACTAGCCTATCAGACCTTTCTCACTCAAAGATAGGGATTTTAGTCTCGAAGCTGCTGACGTGATCTGGATACTAGGAACGACTGCTTGCTTCATGAAGTTCACATCACTGGATTATGGGACGGACAAAGGTGGGGGAGAAGTAGTAGCCACCAAATTCTTGAAAGCTTCATCTAAGAGTCTTTGGCTTTGCTTTGAGCTCAGATCCGGGGGTGGATCCATTACTACGACTTCCCTGGCAGATCTCGAAGTCGACTCAATTGACCATGCTACAGATCTGATTGAGATACAAAGTTCAGGCTGCGTGTGGCAGCAAAGCAACACTCACTCACGCAGGCAGATGCTTCTGAGCCCTGCATGCACGATGAGAGTGTGCACAATATGGTTCAGGCTTGCGATTTGGATTAGGTACGGCTCGTAGGTCATGGGTTGCGATTTGGTTCAAAGCACACGGTTCCAGACCTTGTCAGTTCCTCAGTTTCTTACTCTATCTCGATAATGGTTTTTCAAATGAGTGAAGTTTGTTACTGAAGTGATTCAAGATAATAATTTTAGTATTCACGACATATTTTTTTAGATTTATTCCCTCTTTTATATTTATCAATTTCTATGTTCAATAAACATTTTATAGATTTTATTTAATTTCATCTCACCTTAATTTTTCGTTAAAATTTTTATTACTTAAAGATTCAATCTCCATTAATTATAATATTTTTTAATTAATTTCTTCATATTATTATACTTTTTATTAAAACTTATAGATGAGACAAATTTTATTACTTTTACTGTACAGTGAAATTTAATTTTGATATATAAGTACATTTTCATTTTAACGTGTCAAAATTGAAGTATTCTATATATCATATGTCTTCAAAGCTAAAGAGGATCACTCCTTGTAATCCGGCCTGTTTTAAGTATATTTAAATAAAATATAGTATTTTTAGAAAAAAAAAGCTCTTCAAAGTGAAAGAGGACCTACCCTTCAAATTTGATCCCAATAGAACCCATGGGAATCTGGATATAATTGCAATTATTATTTAAACTGGCTTTGTTGATTGTACTGTACTCATGCCATGCCATTCATACCCTTGCCCGACAATCTTACCCATAAGCAGCTCGTGGCATATTCTCTTTTGGCTGGCTAGCGGTACCATCTTTGCATTAGAAGCCGGAAATAAAGAAGCTCGTGGCATATTCTCTTTTGGCTGGCTAGCGGTACCATCATTGCATTAGAAGCCGGAAACGTTGAAATAAAAAAACTTTTATCGCAGGTTTCATAATCTACAATATTCAGAAATACCACACAGTTCCTTGGATCTGAACTTGAAGGTATTCCAAATCCAACTCAATGAACTTTTCTTAGCATTTATGAATCCACCACAAATCCAACGGCTTCTATGAACTTCTCTTACCATTTATGAATCCACCACAAGGTATTTAGACACATCTGTCTTAACAATTACCAGACCTCGAAAATTTAAAATGCTTTTCATATTATGTACTTTGTGGTTAATTGTGGCCTTTCGCAATCTATAGGTCAGTTCGCAGTGCTCTATAATCTCTTTCAGTAACAGAAAAATCTAACAACTGTAGCAGTTCTCATGGAGGGCAAGTCTAACGGTAAGTACCCGCTATTTCTGTTTTTTTGTTTCAGATTGATTTGGATTTAGAAGAAGAAGAATAAAATATTTTAACGAGGTTAAAATTATCTTATGAACCAGACCATCTCACATACTGATTTTCGCGTATCGACCCTTTTCCTGTTCAACTTGATGATGAGGGCCATCAATTTCTCCAGGTCCCCTCATTGAATAAATTATCCCAATAGCTAGCTGCCAAGATATTTGCATACATGCCCCTACTGTCCTCTCGAAAGCTTCACACTCAAATGAAATGTTTTTCTGTCTCCTCTTTACCTCAGGTGCAAAAAATACACAATATTTTTTTGCCAAGCTTTTTTTGGCCTTTTCCAGCCCCCGGTCTCACAACAGAGTTGATGAGAATTAGTTCTTAATTGAACATTAAGTATTTTGGCTTTCCAATGTATATTGGCTCCTATGCATGCTTTTTGATGATGACTGTATGTAGGGTTAAACTTTTCAATATAATACTTTTTTCTTTCTCCCTAGCTCTTTATCTCAAGTTCGCTTGTGGAACTTATTGATAACAAAAGCCTTTAAAGTTGATCTCTTTACTATTTGTGGGGCACATGTTCAAGCAAATATCCTATTTACTAAGCCATTTAATATTTCAGATTTCGCTGCATCCAAGTCTTCTTTCTTTTGCACAATATGTCATTGAAGACGACCATAGGCCATCTGCCGTTTTCCATTTGCTCAATTCTTTTTAGATATCTTATGAGTTGCACCATAGCAATTGCTTCAATAGAAGTAGCCCCCATTTCAGTCAGCATGATCTCATATGGGACTGAACTTTTAATTTTGAACTTGTTTGTAATCATGTGTTTTTGAATCTTCTCAATTTGTAATCATGCATTTTATGTCTAATAATTATATTTTAATTTCAATCAGTTTTGCTGCTGTCAAACTTTAGAGAAATACCAAGACCACTCTCATATTGATGGTTCTGTTAATCTAAAATCTAAAATCTCGGTATTATTGCATCAGAATAGTTTCATTTTCCTTGCATTGAAATTTATCGTGTCCCAGCAACAGATTCCCCAGTTGGATCATTCTACAAACTATTATTGAAATTTGAACCAAAGGAAGAAACAAGCAATACAAGTTTAAAACTAAAGACAGATATAGCCGCTACAAATAAACTTCTTGATATAACAGCTACGTGTGAAGTAGCCTATGGATTTTATAGGATTCACCCAGATCTTTTGAAAGATCTTAGAACCTTTTGGAAGTCTCTTGTGCATGCCATGCTTACAAAGTTTTGTTGAAACACTGAGAGGGGGTGAATCAGTATTTGTACTATTTAAAATTTTAATCAAAAGCAGGTTGCTGATCACCAATCACAGCACATCATCAATGTGTATAAAAATAACAAGATGCACAGTACACAATAGTTTTTGACGTGGAAACCCAAATTCTGGGGGTAAAACCACGGAAGCCTTTTAAAAATAGTTTTCCAGAAATAACTGGAAGGAGGGAACAAACCCCTATTATATAGACTTCAATTTTCCAGCTTCAACTGGAAGGAGGCTACGACCCCCTGATTTACAGGCTATGACCTGAAGGAAGCTGCCACTCCCTAGTTTTTGGCTTCAACTGGAAGGAGGCTACGACCTCCTTTCCTTGCCCCGTCCTGCCACCTTGATAAGAAGAAGATTGTCGAACCTGTGGACCTGCCACATACCAAACTCTGCTGCTGATAACCACTGCACTCTAGTCACTGTCAAATCATCCCTGTAGATATCATTGCCACATCATCTTTCTGCCCATGTCATCACTGTCATATTAAACATCAATAGTGCTGGTCAAGCTGCTCATCAACTTTGCTCATCAATCATTTCGTTCATCTTCTCACTGCTGCTCATGACCCTCTGGTCACTCCTTCTTCTGCTGGTCAACACGCTGGTCACTGTCAAGCTATCAAACATCAAGGTCTGAACATGTCATCATCAAGGTCTGATAATCATCAAGGTCTGTAAGATAGGGTGTACATCATCATCAAGATCAACTCATCTCATCATCATCATACAGTTCATCATCAAGGAGATTGCTTTATCAACAAGGTCTGTGAAACATCAGTCTCTTGAACATGCCATCATAGGATATGCATCACCATGGAGTTTGCATTATGACAAGGCACAGAAGTGTATAATCACTTTATAGCATGTACTGTATACAGTCAATATTGTTCATTCATTGCTGTCATATCATATCATATCATTGTCACATCATTTCAATTGACTGTCATATGATTTCATTTTGTCACAAACTGTTCATATACATCACATCACTGTCACATATTTTGCTGTGTCAAAAACATATCTAACACATCGCTGTGTAATGATTGCATCACTGAATGCTAACCAGTCACTCTATGAAGATCATACCATTGTTTGCTAACCAAGTCTAGTCACTGTGTAAAGATTATAAGTTAACATACCTTGCAACAAGTTTGTGTATCAAACTCAGGTCTGTAACAAAATGAGACTTCACAAACTAACTGCTGTAGTGATCTTCAGACTGTTGACTTCAAAACCTCTGACTGTTAGTTCAGGACTGTCAAAGCTTGGATTTGAGACTTGTGACAGCTGGATACACCTCAGACTTCCGCAATTTCGGACTGCTGCAAACTTAGACTGCTGCAAATTCAGACTGCTTCAAATTCGGACTAAGGATGACTGTGGATACCGCAAACAAGGCAACAAAAGTTATCAACCAAAAACCCTGGTGTATACTGCTCAAACTTGCAAAGGTTCAGACTTTATGAGCAATCAATTATGTACCCAACAGGCTCGGACTGTCCCCAATCATTAAACTTCGTTGAAAGAATATTTGGGTCTGTTGCCACCTTGTCTAGACTAGAGGCTGATCAATGTAAGTGTGCTGCACATGTGGACTGTTAGGGCAAGTGCTGTAGATGTCTTCAGAAGCCCAAAGAACAAAGCTTGAGACATTGAATCTAGGTCAAAAACATAGGTCAAAACAGTGTGTGTACTGTAGAGGAGTCCCCAAGCAAAACAAAAAGGATCCAGACTGTGGAGACCCTTGACTGCTGCAATTTCGGACTCCTGCTACAAAATTTCAGAGCTGCAAAAAACTTTACTGCTGGTCACCACCGATATCACTTGCTGCAATAAATTCAGAATGTTTGAAGGTTGAAGAAAGAGATGCTAAACTTCACTTTTTGCTGCAAATTTGGGACAGTGGGAACCCTCCACAGGCTAGGTCTGCAAAACTTGAACTGTGGAAACCCCAAACAAATGTAGAAGGCCTCCAACACTGCTGTTTAGGCACAAGAGAAACTCAGAGATTTTTGCTGCTAATACTGGTAAGAAAACAAACAAATCAAACCCAAGAAAAATTCTCTTGCTGCAAGATTCAGGTCTGCAAAAAATCTCAGTCACTGAAATTCGGGTTGCTCCTCTGGTGCTATCACTGCTCCTCCGATATTTGCCTCAGTGATGTAGCGAAAAACCTCAGTCAAACTATCACTTGCATATATGTTTTTTTATTCAAAAGGTAACGAGTGTGTATTTATATACATGAAAAGTTATAATAACTTAATGGGGGCCGACTTGTTAGGTGAATTAAAAGTTTTATTTAAAGTTAACAATATTTTATTAAAAAAAAGTTTTATTTATTTTTAAACATGCTTTAATAACCACCTTTTTATTTATTAAAGGAGTTTCATTTTATTTTTATGTTTTTAAGTAATTTGTAAAATTTACATGGTTTTAATTCTTAAAGATTAGGTTTATTATTTTCTTTAGTTAGTGATCTTATTATTTTTAGGGTTAAGGATTTTCATTTTATGGATCTTGTGGGTTTTAAGGGGCTGGTGTAAAGGTACAAAGGTATCATTATGTAATGATATGGTAGATGTAGGCTAGGGGACCAAAGGTAATGGTTTTAAGGACTTTAGTTAAGTTACCACAACTTCATAAACAAGACCATCACGGTGTGGGAGTGCCTGGGCTTCTCTTACGGTACCATGACCTCTAACAAACGCAAATGACCACTGAAAGGGTCATTTGGACTCTTACAACTTTTTCAACCCACCAAGGACACAATCTAAGACAAAAGGGCACGGGTGTGGTACTGGGAAACCATAAGGCAACTTAGGGGTATTAGAACACTCTACAGGGCTTTTGGCAATGTACCAAGGGCTCCAAGGGCTTCAGACTTGTGCTTGGACAAAGTCAAATGGTCTCCTTAGACACTGACACTTACTCAACCCTTAGAGGCTCCTCAAGGAACACTAAGACACACTGACACACACTTGTTGGCATCAATGACAATTTAGTCAACAAGTTTAAACAGCGTGCTAGTGCTGGGTGAGGGTGGAAAACAAGGCTAAGGTAAAGGGAGATGATTTATAGCTGACTTTGACCATATGATCTCTCAGAATGATGACAATTACACACGACCACAGTGACATATACATGATAGATGAACAATAGGGGATGGTGGTGTCTCACAAGTGGATGAGTTGATCCGAAAATAGCCCATTCAACTCTAACAACATGTCTACGGCTCACATCCAAGCTAATAAGCAAGCTTCGCTAGGATCTTTACTAGGACCCTTGCATTGAGTACACAAGAGACTATAGCGAAGAGATCTTAGGGGACACTGTGAATTAGCGGTCCCTTGCCCCATCTCACATCAAAACCCGCAGGCTCCATGAGGAATTAATCATTACATTTCAATAGTGGCCAACCGTCTTTAGATTTAGCATTTATTTATCCACTACTTTTAGGCTTTTCACAATTTCACTTTATAGCCTTTTTTGAGTTGTGTCTATAGACACAATTTGCATTTATTTGAGGGCTTTGCATTTCAACAGATAGAACTTATAACACATAATGCATGTAATGATGGTAGACATATTGCTTCGAGTTTTAGCTGACACTCTTCGGGAAACCAAGGGGAATATCCACAGTCAGGACCAAACATCGGGGGCAACCAACCAGAGAGGTCAAGGCTTCAAAACCTAACTCACCTAAGCCCAAAAGGATGAAGGCGTTGACAAGTTTTGTTGCACAACTCAGAGCTGAGACACATAACAACATGGGATCCATCATGCACAAGGGTCAAAGTGGTGAAAGTGATCTTCAATCTCATAGGTCTCTATCAAACCAAAGTCATGGGATGAGAATCACTCATGGATGAATAGGATGGACGGGGACAAATGACACATGGAGCCAACATAGCACTAAGGTTTAACATTTGTTTAACATTTGTATAAAACATGGCATGGGCAATAGTCTTCAACATTAAGTATTTGATCAGTCTTAGCACAAGTTCAAGCATTAATACAAATATAAGCATAGGTTGCCATGATCATCCTAACAAAACAAGCTTAGGTGTTTAATACACATCATAGAGCAAAAACAAACCAAGGAAACAGATACTTGATCTCACCATATATACCTGTCTCCATCTGATAAGCCCCTCCGTAATTGTGTGTACCATATATGCTCTACTACTCTGCTCAAATGAACTAGGTCATCATTGAAAGCATCTCAATGGACTAGTGAATCTCAATCTTGGCAAGGAAATACTGCTGAAAAAGGATCTAAAATGGTTGAGGCTGTAGTGATCCATGCTAAAACCCCATGTGAATGAATAGCTCGAAAAAATAAAGAGATCAATCTGTATGCTACATCATGGTAGCCCAGCTGTAAATGTATATGTGATAACAAGAATATTGACTTCTTCTTGCAATTTGGGTTGTTTTTCATCATATTTAATATTGTACTTTATGAGAGACGAGCCATCCCCCTTTTAAAGATTAATTGAATTATGCCATTGAAGAGAGAGGACTTGCCTTGGCACTTTAGTTATTTTATCAAGGTGCATAATCATATTTGCACCATCTCTATACCTCTACTTTTAGGATAGAATATATTGCACGATTATATTTATTATTCTCTTTTGAAAGAAGAAAGATTATTTTGTAGAGATGCATTATCATCAGCCTTGTTTCTGTGTTAGAATTGGTGATCAGATGCTATACTGGTTTTATCTCTATTGAGCATTATTTCTTATAAACTTTGATAGGCTAGAAATCATTGCAATAATAGGCCTTTGAGGCTATTTCACTACTTGCCACATTATGTGATAAATCATAATAGATATGACAAGGTAGTGTAGCCAAAATTAGTGAGGCAAGACCATGCTAATTTTGCTCGCATGAGGAATGGTGATGAATTGCAAGTGGCATTTACAATGAGTTTCATCCTCATGGGAGGTTTGATAATGGCCATATCTTATCTCCTCAATTGAGGTACCTAGTGTAAAGGATAAATCACCACTTACCCCTGGAGAATGAGGTGGATGCATTGCGTTACATGCTAACATCTTTCCTCTCTCTCTCTCTCTATGCACATGCATGAGTGTGTGTTGCACAAAGGAGTGAGATAGGTCCGTAAAATTTGTTATTGCAAAGTAAGACTTGATCAAGTCCCTTATATGGTTCTAGATATTTGTTTGTATGTGTACGGTTTTTAATAGACTGTTATATACTTTATAATGAATAAAATCAAGATATGTTTTGTTGCTTACCTTTCAAAATGTTTTGTGAAAATGAATCGTTAAATAATTTTCCTATCTATTCTGGTTTTAGATATCATGTGTGTATCTGCTTTTTTTATTGACATATTTACAATGGATTAAAAGAACTGTTTACCTTTCAAAACATGCTAAGCTAATGATGAAATGAACAATATGTCATCAAAGAATCAACTCATATTTTCAAATTATTTAAAGAAAACTCTATCTTAATGCTTTAATCTAGATTCTTGTTCCAAACATCACATGAATAAGTCAACAGAATGTGAAGCCATGCACCAGGGTTCCATTCTTGATGTGGTCTGCCCCAACCATTTGGTGTGAGTTTCAAAAGGGACGAGGGCCAAAGCCAGGTCAAAGTTTTGGGCAACTTTGGCAGAATAGATACTGCTCAGGCTTGGCACCTAAGTTAAATTTGGCACCTAAGTTAAATTATGTCTGTTCTCTGTGCTGCAACCTCTCAGGACAAGTTTATTGAAGCAGTTCAATAAAAAGATTCACATGAACTTTTCTATGATACTTTAATGATAAAATCATAGGTTGAATTAGGTTTGCTTGAGTTGAGATTGATTCTTAACATGAATAATCAATGATCATAGAAAAGGACATGATCACAACTTACACGAAGGCCCTTTCTCTCTCATGTATTTAATTTGAAAGGTATCAGGTTCCATAGTGCTTTGACTTTAAATAGTATTGACTAAATAATGTTATTGTTGGACTCTCCTGAAGCTGGTCCAGGTTCAGCAGCAGGACAAAATCAGAGTTCTCTGTCTTTATCATATGCGGCAGCAATAGATGCAATTTCATCTACCATCACCAGGCGTAAACGAGTAGATAGTACCAATGTAACCAATGAGTTTCTTATCATGTTTGAATATTTGAAGGTATGATATCTTGGCAAGTATAGGCTTTGCTTTTTCTCATTTATTTGATTTCGTTTTATTCAATTTAGTTGAAAAATTAAACACTACTTTCTTTTTCTCCCCTTTCCTGATCTTCATCTTGAACTTAATTGGATTATACTGAAATGTAGAGCAAAAGTTAAAGCTTATAGTAGCTGTTTGATATTTTAGCTCGGTATTGCAAAGTGTGTGTGTTTAAGCATCCTGTCAGATAATTTCCATGGCTACTGATTGCGGATACAACAAAGGACGGGGTTTCTTGAATATCATTAATGTACAACCCCCTTGCAAGAAAATGCCCGTAACTAAATCAAATAGCAACATAAAATGCCAATGACTGTGAGGGCTTTGACACTTCCTGGTTGCTTGGTTTATAGACAGACAACACAAAAAGGTGAACCAAATGGAGTCAGCATTCCTAATCATTGTACCCTTTTGGGGAATTGCCATTACTTGTTTGAGGGGGGAATTGAAAACTGAGTCCCTATCTAGCAGAAAGTTCAGAGATGAAAATCATATGTTGTGCCTCTCCTCCAATGTCCACCAGTCAAGCTGGTTAGGTGTGAGTTATCTTGCTTCTTGGCAAGCAACTCTTCTAGAAAGTGCTTGCATGCTCTGCATTGGGAGGAGCTTCATCTTTTTGCAGGTGGTGACCAACACTTCCCCTGGAATTGCTCCTGGGATTCCTTTAGGTTCCTCCCATCTTGTCTGCCATTTTTAGAGCTCTGGTAACCTCCCCAGCAATACATTTGAATCTCACTGTTATGATAGACTTAATCACATTCTGTCTCCTTGGACGATGAAGCTTATATCTCTTTAAATAAAGAGTGACACATGTGGGTCGAGTTTGACATGCTAAAAGAGATGCAAGGATCCCAAATGATCCTGAACTTAACACAAGTTGCTCGCATGCACATCCTCTCTCTGATGATGCCGACTGGGCTATCCTCACTGCACTGTTGAATGACCTTTTTTGGGTCGTTTTGGGGTCATGGGTTCCAATCACTGCCATCCTCTGATGACAGATTGACACTGGCATCAACGGAAAACTTTCAGTGTTTGTTTGTTGGATCAAATGCAAGACAAATTTTACAGGGATGCGGTTGGGAGTCGGGACTAACACACTTGGTTCTAGTTTGGGATTGTTGGTAATAATGAAAGTTTTTCTCAGTTTTCAGCCACCGGTTTAAATGTAAAAAATTTCTCTGTTTAATGCCCAACCCGGAATTTGAAAAGGCTGGAAATTGCACAATATTTCAGACTGATAAAAACACTACTGACACTCACATTTAATGACAAGAAATAAAACAATAAATGCACACCATAAATTTCAGACTCAGAGATTTTTGACAAACTTGCCCAGGAAAAACCCACAAGGGGAAAACCTGTTTGGGGAGAAATTTTTATTTTCAGAAAAAATTAGAGCAGAACTCAGAAAATTTTCCAAACCAACTTATTTCAACCGGATGAAAATTTTCTGCCTTGTTTTCCGTTCCAAATAGGAAAAATCATACTCAGAAATTTTCTGTTTTCTGCCTCGATATCTGTGCCTTTGTACAGACTTTACGGACAGACCGTACAGACCTCGAAATCCGTGCCCATAAATTTTTTCCCTTAAAAAATCATGCCCATAAGTCTGCCTCAAAAATTGTGCCTGTTGTACTGAAAACCGTACCATACAGACTATACGGACCAGCAATAAATGCTACTGTCCTCGATTTTTGTGCCCTCTCTTGCTGCTATCCTTTCCTCAAAATGTGTGCCAAGTGAAAAAACTTGCTGCTGCTGGTGTTTTGTCCTCTTTCTCAGAAAAAATGTCTTTGCTCTCTCTCAACTCTCTCCTTCACTCTCTTTCTCAAAAAGTGAATGTGATTTGCCTTTCCCTGCCTTTTTGGAGAAAACCCTAGGATTCTTCTAATCCAACGGTTGAGATTAGATGAGATGAGTGGATGTGATTAAATGCTCATTAAATCTCATTTAAAATTAATTTAACTCACCTCACTTAATTTTTCCAAAAAGTGACTTAATTCTCTAAAATCAAATTAAATGCTTATCTCAAGTCATTTAATGCAAGGGTCACTTTATTTCCCCCTTTTAAGTGATTAAGGCTAAAGTCACCTAGGGGAACACTTTCCTAGGTACAAAAATCAACACTCCCTCTTACCGAGGAAGGTGTTCTGCACCACTCCCAACTTGTTTCTGAAGAAGACAAGCTTGCCCCTCCCCAAAGATTTCGTCAGAATATCTGCAACCTGCTCATCAGTGGAAATGTACTGCAATGTCACTGCTCCTCTCTGAACATAATCTCGAATGAAATGATACCTGATCTCAATATGCTTTGACCGGTCATGAAAAACTGGATTCTTAGAGAGCTGGATGCAACTCTGATTCTCACAGTAAATCAATGTAGGCATCAACTCCTGATCAAGTAAATCCACCAGCAACTTACGAAGCCACAGTGTCTCGCAACTGGCCTGACTGGCTGCCATATACTCAGCCTCTGCAGAACTCAAAACAACAAACTTTTGCGTCCGACTGAACCACGACACTGTTGTCGAGCCTGTTGCCCACCTATTTCGACTAGGTGGCAACTCCATGTACATGAGGATGTACATAATTGTACCTTAGAAAAATATGAGGATTCTTCACTTCTGCAGGGCAATTGCCCCTTTGTAAAACGAAATGTCCGCTCCCCTGCGTGGGAAAATTAATGTAATTTTATGTGCTAGTGTGGGTCATATGATACGGATGCCACACCATGGAACTGGTTGTTAGGGAAGTCCCCTCATCGAGTGTTTTTCCCTTTCCAATTGATCTTGTTGCGTAAACGAGTTTAATCGGTTTGGTTTTCACTCAAAATCCTCCAAAGTGGTGACGGGCGTTCTACCAGTCAAGTCCATGAGGTGGCTAAGGCTTCAAAGAGTGATCCATGACCATGCTAGACATTTGTATAGAGTCTTGCGGAGTTTTGTTGTGTTGTTGTATTTTATTTTATTTTTTCTGGTTAATTAATTTCACCCCTTGGTGATTAATTAACTCAGTTTTTTATGTAATAATGTAAATTGCTCAAGCATGGCATTTTGGAATAGGGGCTATGAATGCAAAGTTAATTGCTATGAAACCCCCTAAGCCACTGCTTCGAGTCCCATGTCATTCTGATGAGTGGTTGAGGAGATAGACCATTTTTGTCTAAGCAAGGTCTATTTTTCCTAGGGAATTAATTAATTTCCCTAAGTCAAAATTCATATTATTTGATTTTGAAGTAAAAAATCAAATAATGCCATGGTAAATGGGTTTGCGGGTTCCCAAGCCTAGGAAAATTTATTCCAAAGTTTTCCACCTCCCCATGGCCTAGATATTAATTTTTCAAGTTTATTTTTTAATTTTTCCTAAGTCAAAGTTGGAAAAATTTTAAAAATTAAATTTAAAAATTAAATCTAAGGAAAATTATTTTAGCCTAAGTCTAAAGGTTAAAATTTTATTATGGAGCAAATGGCCAAGTCAAAGCTAAGTTAGAGGAGCCACGTCCAAGTTGGAAACTTTTATTTTAGTGGGGTGTATGTAAATAAAAGGGCCCACTCTAATTTTAGTGAGGCGTCCATGTTAAAACCCTAACCATTTTAGTGGGGCGCTAGTGCACAATGAAGGAGGCGCTCCAACATGGTAGAGACTCTACCAACTAAAGGGAAGGGCCCACTCTAATTAGAGGAGGGCGCTACATATAGGTGAAGGCGTCATACTATTAAAGGAAGCGTCCAATACATAGAAGATGGGGCGCTAGAAATGGAGGAAGGCGCTAATAAGATGGGGCGTCACTATATTATAGAGGAGCGCCATCATTTTGGAGGAGCGCCACCATTTTGGAGAGCACTAGCCATTTAAAGAGGAGGCGCTAAGATAGAAGGGGCCCACGCTAAAATGGAGGAAAGCGCTAAAATAGAAAGGGCCCACGTTTTAATAAAGGAAGGGCGCTACCAAATTAGAGGCGCGCTATACATAGAGGGCGCTACCATACTTTTAGAGAGGCGCCAGATTTGGAGAGGGGGCGCTACCATTAAGAGGAGCGCTAGCTTGGATAAAGAGGAGCGCTACATTTGGAGAATTTCTACCATTTTGGAGGGGCGCCTAGCCTAGTTGGTCCCACGTTTTTGCCAAATACCTAAAAGCTCATCTAAGGGAGGATCTAAAGTCAAAGACCTAGATCCAAAGGTGAATATTGTTAAGACATGGATTAAGCTTCTAACCCATTGATTAAAAAATAATCTGAGGGTGGAGAATGGTTGAGAAGAATAAAAAATCAAATACCTAGATCTAGTGGTGGAGATTAAACCCTAGATCTAGATTTAATCTCAACCATTAATCTTCAAGGGGTTGAGGTTTGCCTCAACTATATAATGAGGGTCTCACTCCTTCATTACACATGATCTCTCATGCTATTGTTATGCTGCCGGAAATTTCTTCTTACTCTCTCATATTTTCTTGCTATACTATTGTATTGAAGCTTTGCCCTAGTTGGGCCATTTAATTGAAGAATTCTTTGGAGGGATACTGTGCTGCAATATTTTCATGATCCAAATCTTTGTAAGGTAACTTGTATTTTTCTAGTTTGCATTTTGTATTATTCTAGTTAGCTCTCCACAAAGTGTTTTGTGGAGAGATTAGAGAGTAAAAGTGCTTTTGCTTTCTTTTGTGAATGATCTAACATCTTCTTTCAAAGTATTTTGCAGGAACTGTTAGATATTCATCACTAGGATTACGATTTTTGCAGACATAGATTTATTTGTAGGTTGTCCAAGCAAGGAGATCTCTCCAAGAATCTCATTTCAGCATATTTTAAATTCGGCCATTGACTTTCAGCCTTCTTGAAAAAGGGTTTTATTCACTGTATAGTGAATATAACCCTTGTTTTAGGGCCCCAACCTATTATATATTAGTTAGGGCTTTTATTTCTGCTATTTAGACATTGTTTAGGTGGCTGGAAACTCATTTTCCAGCCCTCTAAATCTCATATTTCTGCCATATTTCACATTCAGATTTTTCTGTAAATTTGTAAATTTTTGTACTAATTTTTTCTAACAAAATTTTTAGTGTTTTCTGTGATTTCCAGCGAAGAATAGCTTGCTGGTTTATGATAGGTTATGCACAAGTGAAGGAGATTTGTTGCTCGAATAGGCCCAGGATTCCCTCATCCTTCAACCGGTTCAAAAGGGGTTCAAACCCTCACCTCTCTTTCATATTTTTTCTGATTATTGTAAACCCCAACGAGAGTTTCTCTTGGGGTATTCTGTAAAGTTTTGTAACCACTTGTAATCTACAACAAATAGATTAGGAAGTAGAGTAGGAAGTAGGATAATAGTTGTTTCAAGTTTCTGTTTATGCAATTTTATTTTTCTGTTAAAAAGTAACCACACAACCCATTAAACCTGTGTATCCTCTATCCGCTTGTCATCTCCCTTTAGGGACTTCAAGCTGGATATGAAAAACAGGGGAAGTGGGGGCTTAGGTAATTAAAATAACTTTCTTTTACTACAGTTCAAACACTTTATTTTCCAAGTCCAAGATCAAATACCGGCACCTCCCATAAGGGATACAGCTTGGTTGATCTTGTTGATCGCTTTAAAATAAACATTGCATGCTAATCACCCAGATAAAATTTACTCCTAAAATTTACTAACAACAACTTCCCATATCCTGCTCCTCTACTCGGTTATCACCCTTCGGGGTATTCCGAGATACGACCAGGGGACAGGGAAGTCTTAGTTTAATAGGCATCCATCTAGTAATTTTCCGATTGATTAAAAACAGTGACCTTGGAGGCGACTTGGGGTAGTAGACCGTGGGGGGTCTCTAGGCGCTTCGACGTCCCCCTTGTTGAGCACTAGGCCATTGGGGTTTTACCTGTGAGCTACGGGTGGGCTTGTTCCCACTTTGTTGAGCGCAACAACACTCCCTCTTCAACTTGAGAAGAACTAGATCGGGGTAGTCGCACCACCGGTTCTAAAACTTAAATCCAAGAAGAAAAACTTTAATAAAACCAACTAAAATAAACCAAGAGACATTTCAAAACCGGTTCTACAACACTCTCCTATTTCAAGCACTCTTTCACTCCAACATTGCACTACAATTTTTACTTCCAGCACTTTACGTTTTCAGTTACATTTATTTTCATTTTTGCAATCGTTATGTGGTGAATGCTTATTTGCTTAAAGTCTTTCCATTATTTAATTTACGGTTGGTTCAATCATTTTCACTCAAAGCACTTCTCTGCCATATTGGAAATCTTGTTCACATTGTATACATTGATAAACTATCCGTGCATTGCTTAATATTTTGGTTCATTGTCATTTATAATTATATCATTCGTTTATCTCAGTTTTAAACACTTAAGCTGTAGTTTAATCATAGCTTAAATCTCTAAATTATTTTGTAAACTTGTAAAGTGTTAATCTATCTTTTGACTCCATTATCTAGGCATTGGTTTAAAGTAAAAGGTAGACTGTCATTTAAATCTTGCATATTGCATCGGTCTGATTGTCATCTATTAGAGTCCTAGCCTCAGTCTTAATAAAAGATCCCTTTAATTAAATCATAATTAATTAATAAATCTGGAACTTAGCTTTCCTATAGGGACTACCCCCCTTGGCTTTGTTGGGATCTGGCCTAAACGGAGGAGTTGTGGACTGTGGTGACAGTGGTCCCCAGCTCTCACTTGCCCCCAAGGACACACATAGCAGGTTGTGACTTCCCTGCTTCTTAAAGTGTGAATTAGGCGGCAACATCTTTGGCGTCGTTGCTGGGGACAAGTCATTTGTCCTTGGTCTAACTTAATTAACTAATTTATTATTTCGAATTTTTTAATTCTTTAAAACTGTTAAATAAAATTCTTTAATTAATTTTAACAACTTGTTTACCCATATTAGAGCTATCTTTTTCTCCAAGTGGCGACTCCACTTTCAAATATAGTAAGGTATTCTACCCGGAGCCATTCAGCTGGTCTACTCAACTCCCTCGCCGAACCTGAAAGGGTATATAGGAGGAGGTTGAATAGGCTTGCTCCCCGTAGACTCCTTGCAAGTCTTGGAGAAGAGGCTGTCTCTGATATCCATTTGTTGTTTACCCAAAACAACCAACCCACACCAATGGATGATCTATGCATGCCATGTGATTTTTCTAACATCATTGGTTATCCTCATGATTTGCCAGATAAAGCTATAGAAAAGTTACCTTCCTTTCAAGGTAATAATGCCGTCAGTGCCAAGTCTCACATCACCAAGTTCAACCAATGTCTCGCCAAGTGGTGTCATGCTCATAACTATGAGGATGTCAAGATGAAGCTGTTTATTTTATCTTTAGAAGATGATGCTATGGAATGGTTTCAAGATCAGAATGATAATAAGTTCAAAACTCTCAAAACAATCATTGAAGCTTTCAATGATAGATGGGGTGATAGAAGAGATAACCATTTCCTGTTGGCAGCCTTGCATACTAGTCAAAAGCAAGAAAATGAGACCATGGACGAATTTAATAAAAGATTTAATGACTTAGTAAAAAGTTTACCTACAGACATCAAGCCCCAAGAAGCATCTCTCTTGATTTATTACATCCAAGCATTTGAAGGAGAAATGAAATACCAGATAAGGGATAAGGAACCTACATATCTTAAGGATGCACAAGAAAAGGCTATCAAGATAGATAAGAACATGCAAGCTGCTGGTAAATCTAATATTCCTGGGTTTTCAAGGGGTAGTTCTTCAAAGACTTATGAAGTTAAAAAAGTTAAGTTTGAAAACCAGGAACCTCAAGGTGACTCCATAGATAAGCTCACCCAACTGATTAAGCAAATGGAATTGAATCATGCTAATCAGCTAGCTGCCATGCAGGCAAACCAGACAGCGTTACAAAACAAGGTAGTTTCTTTGGAAAGAAACAGAGGAAATAATTTCCATCCAAACAAGCCAAATGATAGGTGGTAAAACCAAAGACGGCCTCCACCTCAAGATCAAAGGCCCCCTAATCCTTTAGAGTCTACCAATGCGGTTGACCATCAGGCTATTCCGTATTGTAGGCCTTGTGGGGATTTTCATGAAGAAAACACTTGTCAAGTCTTTTTACAAATCATAAATGATAAAATGAATGAACAAGTGAATATGTGTGGGCAGAAGTATGATGTTGGCATGTATGAATGGATGGATCAAGCTAAGAATAGTCAAAGTGTTGAATCAATAAATGAAGTAGCAGAAGCAGCTTTTGGTCCTAAGCCTAGTGAGCAGCAAGTGTCAGATTTCTCTAAGTATAGAGGAATAACTTACCAAAGAAATGGTAAGAAGAATCAGAGTCAAGAAAAGACTCCAACCAATATTCCTAAGGTACCTCTTTCCCCTCCTATTCAAATTGCTCCTAATACACAATTAAACATTGATCTAGGAGGATGGTTAAATAATGTTAAGATGTTGGTTCCTGTAGCAGAACTTATGAAGATCCCTTCTCAAAAGGGGAAATTACTCAAAGCTATAGAGGAACCTTGTCAGAATGATGTTGATAAAGCCATAGCTTATAATGATGCACCTGTTATTCTTCAGAGTATGGACAAAGGAAATGAAAAGAACCAGCCTTTCTTCCTCTCTTTGTTAGTAAACAATCATCTTCTACACAATTGCATGTTAGATTCAGGGTCTAGTTCAAATGTGATGACTAAAACAGTTATGGAACTATTAAATCTAAGGATCTCAAGGCCTTATCATAACATTTGTGCAATGGAGAGTAGGAAGATTGAAGTGTGTGGTTTAATTAAAGGCTTACAAGTACACTTAGCAGCTTTTCCAGACATTCAAATAGAAATGGACATAGTAGTGATAGATGTCCCAGATGCTTGGGGTATGTTACTCTCAAGAAAAACTGGAGCAGACTTAGGAGGAAATATTCAAATGGACTTAACTTATGCCACCATTCCAACTTCTGAAGGAAATTTTGTTAGATTGAATCGAGAGTTGGAGATGAGACACCATGTAGAAGACCCAAGAAATCCAAGCAATGCATTAAAGTATAAAAATTATGACTTGGGAAATTATGCAATTTTGGCTAACTTTTTAGGACCTATTGAAGAATCAACTGAAGATGAAAGAGTTAATCAAATTTGGCATATGCATTTGGATGGGGCCTTCTCTAGAGCTGGTAAGGGTGCAGGCATAGTTATTGAATCCCCTTCTCATAAGGAATTAAATTTTTCCTATAGACTAGAATTCAATGCCACCAACAATGTGGCTGAGTATGAGGCCTTGCTCCTTGGTTTAGAGGTGTGTAAAGATAAGGGTATCAAGA
>LPNX010345301.1:311064-323357 GCA_001517045.1 Pseudotsuga menziesii
AGAGACTCTACCAAATAAAGGGAAGGGCACACTCTAATTAGAGGAGGGCGCTACATATAGGTGGAGGCGTCATACTATTAAAGGAAGCGTCCAATACATAGAAGATGGGGCGCTAGAAATGGAGGAAGGCGCTAATAAGATGGGGCGTCACTATATTATAGAGGAGCGCCATCATTTTGGAGGAGCGCCACCATTTTGGAGAGCGCTAGCCATTTAAAGAGGAGGCGCTAAGATAGAAGGGGCCCACGCGAAAATGGAAGAAAGCGCTAAAATAGAAAGGGCCCACGTTTTAATAAAGGAAGGGCGCTACCAAATTAGAGGTGCGCTATACATAGAGGGCGCTACCATACTTTTAGAGAGGCGCCAGATTTGGAGAGGGGGCGCTACCATTAAGAGGAGCGCTAGCTTGGATAAAGAGGAGCGCTACATTTGGAGAATTTCTACCATTTTGGAGGGGCGCCTAGCCTAGTTGGGCCCACGTTTTTGCCAAATACCTAAAAGCTCATCTAAGGGAGGATCTAAAGTCAAAGACCTAGATCCAAAGGTGAATATTGTTAAGACATGGATTAAGCTTCTAACCCATTGATTAAAAAATAATCTAAGGGTGGAGAATGGTTGAGAAGAATAAAAAATCAAATACCTAGATCTAGTGGTGGAGATTAAACCCTAGATCTAGATCTAATCTCAACCATTAATCTTCAAGGGGTTGAGGTTTGCCTCAACTATATAATGAGGGTCTCACTCCCTCATTACACATGATCTCTCATGCTATTGTTATGCTACCGAAAATTTCTTCTTACTCTCTCATATTTTCTTGCTATACTATTGTATTGAAGCTTTGCCCTAGTTGGGCCATTTAATTGAAGAATTCTTTGGAGGGATACTGTGCTGCAATATTTTCATGATCCAAATCTTTGTAAGGTAACTTGTATTTTTCTAGTTTGCATTTTGTATTATTCTAGTTAGCTCTCCACAAAGTGTTTGGTGGAGAGATTAGAGAGTAAAAGTGCTTTTGCTTTCTTTTGTGAATGATCTAACATCTTCTTTCAAAGTATTTTGCAGGAACTGTTAGATATTCATCACTAGGATTACGATTTTTGCAGACATAGATTTATTTGCAGGTTGTCCAAGCAAGGAGATCTCTCCAAGAATCTCATTTCGGCATATTTTAAATTCGGCCATTGACTTTCAGCCTTCCTGAAAAAGGGTTTTATTCACTGTATAGTGAATATAACCCTTGTTTTAGGGCCCCAACCTATTATATATTAGTTAGGGCTTTTATTTCTTCCATTTAGACATTGTTTAGGTGGCTGGATACTCATTTTCCAGCTCTCTAAATCTCATATTTCTGCCATATTTCACATTCAGATTTTTCTGTAAATTTGTAAATTTTTGTACTAATTTTTTCTAACAAAATTTTTAGTGTTTTCTGTGATTTCCAGTGAAGAATAGCTTGCTGGTTTATGATAGGTTATGCGCAAGTGAAGGCGATTTGCTGCCCGAATAGGCCCAGGATTCCCTCAACCTTCAACCGGTTCAAAAGGGGTTCAAACCCTCACCTCTCTTTCATATTTTTTCTGATTATTGTAAACCCCAACGAGAGTTTCTCTTGGGGTATTCTGTAAAGTTTTGTAACCACTTGTAATCTACAACAAATAGATTAGGAAGTAGAGTAGGAAGTAGGATAATAGTTGTTTCAAGTTTCTGTTTATGCAATTTTATTTTTCTGTTAAAAAGTAACCATACAATCCATTAAACCTGTGCATCCTCTATCTGCGTGTCATCTCCCTTTAGGGACTTCAAGCTGGATATGAAAAATAGGGGAAGTGAGGGCTTAGGTAATTAAAATAACTTTCTTTTACTACAATTCAAACACTTTATTTTCCAAGTCCAAGATCAAATACCGGCACCTCCCATAAGGGATACAGCTTGGTTGATCTTGTTGATCGCTTTAAAATAAACATTGCATGCTAATCACCCAGATAAAATTTACTCCTAAAATTTACCAACAACAACTTCCCATATCCTGCTCCTCTACTCGGTTATCACCCTTCGGGGTACTCCGAGATACGACCAGGGGACAGGGAAGTCTTAGTTTAATAGGCATCCATCTAGTAATTTTCCGGTTGATTAAAAACAGTGACCTTGGAGGCGACTTGGGGTAGTAGACCGTGGGGGGTCTCTAGGCGCTTCGACGTCCCCCTTGTTGAGCACCAGGCCATTGGGGTTTGACCTTTGAGCTACGGGTGGGCTTGTTCCCATTTTGTTGAGCGCAACAACACTCCCTCCTCAACTTGAGAAGAACTAGATCGGGGTAGTCACACCACCGGTTCTAAAACTTAAATCCAAGAAGAAAAACTTTAATAAAACCAACTAAAATAAACCAAGAGACATTTCAAAACCGGTTTTACAACACTCTCCTATTTCAAGCACTCTTTCACTCCAACATTGCACTACAATTTTTACTTCCAGCACTTTACGTTTTCAGTTACATTTATTTTCATTTTTGCAATCGTTATGTGGTGAATGCTTATTTGCTTAAAGTCTTTCCATTATTTAATTTACGGTTGGTTCAATCATTTTCACTCAAAGCACTTCTCTGCCATATTGGAAATCTTGTTCACATTGTATACATTGATAAACTATCCGTGCATTGCTTAATATTTTGGTTCATTGTCATTTATAATTATATCATTCGTTTATCTCAGTTTTAAACACTTAAGCTGTAGTTTAATCATAGCTTAAATCTCTAAATTATTTTGTAAACTTGTAAAGTGTTAATCTATCTTTTGACTCCATTATCTAGGCATTGGTTTAAAGTAAAAGGTTGACTGTCATTTAAATCTTGCATATTGCATTGGTCTAATTGTCATCTCTTAGAGTCCTAGCCTCAGTCTTAATAAAAGATCCCTTTAATTAAATCATAATTAATTAATAAATCTGGAACTTAGCTTTCCTATAGGGACTACCGCCCTTGGCTCTGTTGGGATCTTGCCTAAACGGAGGAGTTGTGGACTGTGGTGACAGTGGTCCCCAGCTCTCACTTGCCCCCAAGGACACACATAGCAGGTTGTGACTTCCCTGCGTCTTAAAGTGTGAATTAGGCGGCAACAGAGCCCAAACTAAAACAACATCCGAAAGTGCTCTTCCGGTCTGCCACACTGCCTGCCCAATTTGAATCTGTGAAGCTAATCAACCTAATCCCATCTGACCTCCTGTAGTCCAGACCATACTCCAATGTCCCTGCAAGGTATCGCAACACATGTTTTGCGGCTACCCAGTGCACTCTCTAGGATCAACCATGAACTGACTGAGAGTGTTCACTGCAAAACACAAATCTAGTCTGGAGTTGACCAGATACATTAAAGAACCAATGAGATGATGATATAGTGTAGGATCCACCAGCTCTCCCTCAGAAGCATGAAGCATGAAGCTTCTTCTAGTTGGTGACCATCGGTGTAGACATCGGCCTGCAATCCTCCATCCGAAATCTCCTCAGAATATCAACTGCATACTTTCCTTGTTCCAGGAAAATAGGTCCAGGCTCCTGCCAAACCCCAATCCCAGAAAACAGTGCATCAACCCAATGTCTGTCATCTCGTACTCTGAAGCAAGATCTTTCTTGCAAGCTGCAATGGGTCTCTCTCCTCCCGTGATAAATAAGTCCTCCACATACAACAGAGGAATGACCGGATCATCTCCAACCATGATGAAGTAGAGATTCGGATCTGCTTCACTCTTCTGAAACCCCATCCGCTGCAAGTAAGAGTCAATCATGGAGTACCAAGCTCTAGGAGCTTGCTTCAGCCCATACAAGGCTTTCTTCAACCTGCACACATGAGACTCTCTCCCATGAATCTCAAAGCCTTGAGGCTACTCAACATAAACCTCCTCCTGTATGATTCCATTGAGAAATGCGGTCTTCACATCCATCTGATGGATCTTCCAACCCATTTCTGCAGCAATGGAAATCAAAGCCTTGATCGAAGTATAATGAGCAACCAGTGCAAAGGTCTCATCATAGTCCACTCCCTCAACCTATGAAAACCCCTGCTCCACAAACCGAGCCTTGTACTTCTCCACACTACCATCTGCAGCATGTTTTAGCTTGTAAAGCCAACGAGAAGTCACAATAGACTTCCCCTCAGGTCTCAGAACTATCCCCCAAACATCGTTCTTCATGATGGAATGGTACTCATCCATCATGGCATCTCGCCAAACATGATGCTGGGAGGCCTCCTCACAAGTAGAAGGCTCTGAATCACGAAGACTAAGCACTAATGCCATGCCCAATCTGTCTGGCATCTGAATAGTCCTCATTGGCTCCTTGGGTGTCCCAAACTCCTGTGCTTCTTTCAAGGTGTCCCGAAGCCACTTAGGCTTCTTCTTCCCTAAAGGCTGCTCCCACACTGGTTTGTCCTCATCTAATGAACTACCAGAGGTAGAAACCCCAGTAATCTGTGAACCAAAAGCTGGTGTACCAACAACTGGTGAACTCTGTGATCCTCATGCTCTGTACGGTGAACCTGTAACCTGAGACCCAAAACCTGCTGGTTGAGCCACTGAAACTGGTGAACTTGTGCCTAAACTGTGTGGTCTAGTAACTCTGGAAACCTGTGAACCTGTCTGCTGCACTAACGGTACCTATGAAACTACCTGAGGTGCAGGAACTTACTGCTCTCCCTGCTCTGACTCTCTAGACTTCCTGAAGGCCCGCTCCTCAAATTTCACTTCCCTCCTCACAACAACTTTCCTTTGAGAAGGAAGATAAATACGGAAGGCTTTCGAAATCTCATCATAGCCCACAAATATGCCTTTCTCTACGGTGGGCTCCAGCTTTGTCCTCTTCTCAGAAGGGACATGAGAGTAAGTCAAACAACCAAATATGCGAAAATGGCTAACCTCAGGATTCTTGCCTGTGAAACTCTCCTTAGGTGTCATGTTCCCCACGACACGATGGGGACTCCTGTTGAAGATAAACTGTTGTAGTGCATGCCTTTTCCCAAAAGAAGAAAGGAAGTGACTGGTCATGTAACATAGCTCTAGCTGCTCCAACAATAGACCTGTTCTTCCTTTCGGCCACTCCATTATGCTCTAGAGTGTATGGAACCGTCAACTGCCTCTGTATGCCCTCTTGTCTGCAATATCCATCAAACTTCTTGGAGGTATACTCACCCCCGTTATCCGATCCAAGAGCCCATATCTTCCTCCCTATCTGGTTCTCCACAAGAGCTTTGAACTCTTGGAACCTCTGCAAGACCTCCTCAAATTTCTTGCTCTTCAGGAAGTAGATCCAGGTCCTCCTGGAATGGTCATCGATGAATGTCACATAGTACTCATATCCTCTCAGAGAAACAGATGACATAGGTCCACACAAATCAGAATGTATCAAGTCAAGAACCCTTGTTGACTTACTATCACTGCAAGGAAAAGCAGTCTTGGTGTACTTTCCCAAAGCACACCCCCTGCAAACATCACTCTGCTCTGTGCCGAACTTTGAAAAACCTGTAACCATATGTCTCAACAACTTCAAAGGTGGATGATGCAAGTGAGCCATCCTCTTATGCCACGACTCACAAAGCTTGCTGCCGTTGCTATGTGCCAAGGCATGCTGAGGTTGAAATAAGAGCTTGTATAGTTTCCCACATCTGACTCCAATGGTGTAGGAAGCAGATGGTCCTGCAGCCTTGGGAAACACACGCACATGCCCATCTAGGAAGGACACCCCAAGGCCCCGATCCTCGATCATGGAAACTGAAACCAAGTTCTTCTTCAGCCTAGGCACATACAATACATCTCTCAAAACCATGGGACTCATGGACTCCCTCTGAAAGGTAATGGTCCCACGCCCAATTGCTCTTACAATAGAGTCATCTCCCAACACAACCTCCACATCAGTCTCTGCTTGTGAAAGCTCGGAGAACATCTCTTGAGCACCTGTCATGTGGCTCGAAGCTCCACTATCAATATACCATGTGCTGGAAGTAGATGCACTGTAGGAATGGTCTGTCAACAAAGAAAACTCCCTCTCACTATCAACATTTGCATTGGTGATGATGGATGCTCTTTCTCTATCAACATGTCCAGTGCATAGAGAAAACTCTATCTAAAATCTAGCTGCAAAATCCTCAAACTCCGCCAAAGCTGTTGTTTGTTGCTTCTTCTTCTTCTTCTTCTTCTGCGGACATTGCCCAGCATAGTGTCCCATCTTCTGATAAGCGAAGCACTTCACAATGCTCAAATCCTTCTTCTGCCCATCCTGCTGCTTGGCCCCACCCTTCTTGGGACCCTTCTTGAACTTCTTCTTCCCCTTTGCTGTCAAAGCCACATCCTCGTCATCCTCCCTACTAGTAGAAGCATTGCTCTGCAAAAGACCCCTCCGAGTCTCCTTTTGAACAAAATCGTCACATATCCTGTCCCGTGTAGGTAATTTCTCCCTAGCTACCAAAGCCTCCACAAACATAGCCCAAGGTTTTGAAACCCCATTCAAAGCTGTTCGCACTAGCTCTGCATTAGGAACAACCTCCCCTACTGCTGCAAGCTCATCTCTCACCCGAGAGATCCTAGTAAGGTAAGATATGACACCTCTCCTTTGACCATCTTGATGCTTTTCAACTTCTCCCTCAACACCATCTTCCTATTTTCGTTTGAGCTTTGAAACAAGCCGGTCAAAGCATCCCACATGTCATATGCACGAGTTTTATTCGAAATGTGTGGAATCACGTGGTCTTTAATTGCATCTAGGATAATCCTCCTGGCCTTAATATCTTTCTTGTTGAAGGCAGCCAATGCTACCACATCGGTAGAAGTGGGAATAACAATAGGATTAGCTGTAGTGTTTTTGACTATCTCATCCCACAACTCATTTTCCTCCAACACAAGCAATATCCTAGCTTTCCACGGGACAAAATTCTCAGCCCCATCAAGCCTATCTTCCATTCTAAGTCCAGTAGCCATTATCTCTGCTAAGTTCAGGTTTCAACAAAATGCTGCTTACTGTCAAAAGAAATTTTCTGAGCTTTGGAAATTACTTTCTGTCTGCAAAATTTTTAATTGTCTACCCAACCTTGCTCTAATACCATGAAAGTTTTTCCCAGTTTTCAGCCACCGGTTTAAATGTAAAAAATTTCTCTGTTTAATGCCCAACCCAAAATTTGAAAAGGCTGGAAATTGCACAATATTTTAGACTGATAAAAACACTGCTGAAACTCACATTTAATGACAGAAAATAAAACAATAAATGCACACCATAAATTTCAGACTCATATTTTTGACAAACTTGCCCAAGAAAAACCCACAAGCGGAAAACCTGTTTGGAGAGAGAGATTTTTATTTTCAGGAAAAATTACAGCAAAACTCAGAAAATTTTCTAGGCCATCTTATCTCAACCGCATGAAATTTTTTTGCCTTGTTTTCCGTGCCAAATAGGAAAAATCAAACTTAGAATTTTTTTGTTTTCTGCCTCTATTTCCGTGCCGCTGTACGGATTGTACAGGCAGACTGTACAAACCTCGAAATTTGTGCCCATATTTTTTTCCTCGAAAATCGTGCCTAGAAACCTGCCTCGAAAATCGTGCATGTTGTACTGAAAACCATACCGTACGGACGGTACGAACCAACAAGAAATGCTGCTGTCCTCTCCTCGATTTTTGTGCCATCTCTTTGTTAAAGTTTGTGCAGCTGGGAGACCCATTCTCATAGAGGATGGTACCCTAGTCAGTTGACTATGATAGAGTAAGACCCTAGAAGGTACCATAGGGCCCCCAGTAGTCTCCTGGGGTTCTTGGTCTAGGACCAAGCAGGTTGATGCCATGGCAAAGCCCCTAGCATGTGGCTAGGGTCCTTATATGCCTCTAGGGTATTCTGGTTTGGAACCAGGGACACGATGTCCAAGTAGAGCCTGCAGGTAGAGGCAGAGATATATTCTGGTCTTGAACCAGGGACATGATGTCCAAGTAGGTCCTACAGGTAGTTGATCAACTTTCAGTGTGAGACTGAAACTCAGCTTAGTACTGAGAACGATTCTGCGAGAGAATGGAGGACCCAGTCAGGGTCCAGGGATTGATCAACTTGATTCAGTGTGACACTGAAACTCAGTGTAAGGCTGAAAGCCATTCATTAAGAATGGAAGATAATGATGCCCCCTCTCCTAATCGGTTATTGCTAGGTTGCTTCTCAAGGGACTGGCCACCCCTTGACGATGTCCCTAGTGCCTAACCCTTAGGAGCAGTGTTAAGGACAAAAGGATTGTACCATCCGTTTGGATCTTCCCCTTAATACAGTGATGACAAAAGTATATATAAAACATTGTACTTTGAGAGAGAAAAGTTCAAAGTCTTTGGTCCTTTTGATGAATGCTTGTCCACCTGTTTGGTTCAACCTAAATATTATGGTTGTGTGGTTTGTGGTCCCCTTGTTGACTCTTGGTTCTTTACCTTACTTGGTTCTGACGCTCGTATTTAGGTGTACCTTTGATTATGATGACTTATGGATTTTATCCTTAAGTACATTTACCTAATGGTTGTACTAAAGGACCATTGGACTTCTTATTGTTTATGATTTTTTATTAATTAAATTATTGGACCTTTCTATCTTTTTATCTTTATTTCTTGACCATTTTATTTGTTGTCTTATCGTTGACCACTTTATCCTATCCTAAGTCTTAGTTTTACTTTATGGTCTTATTAATAAAACCTTTATGGTTTTATTAATAAAGACACTTGGTCCACTTAATTTACCTTATGTTTTTTATTTCTTATTTTCTTTACCACTTTATTTTTTCATGTATGGTAACCTAAAGTATTTTTCCATATATATATGATATAGATCTTACCTTGGAAAATATAGCGGCTGGGTTCTTTCACGTGCTTACTCTCCATGCCTTTCCTCACGTTTCTTGCATAGTGTTTATCTTACACCTCTGCGTTTTTTTCGCTGAGTCTACTCTGCGATTTGTTGGACAGAGTTTGACCTCTGCGATTTTGGTTCTTATGCCCAGTTTCCTCACGTTTCTTGCATAGTGTTTATCTTACACCTCTGCGTTTTTTTCGCTGAGTCTACTCTGCGATTTGTTGGACAGAGTTTGACCTCTGCGATTTTGGTTCTTATGCCCAGCTTGATCTCTGTGTTTGTTTTATTCATGGGATTACTTAATCTTTGCAATTTCTCTCACGGTGATTAGTTTTGCCGGTTCCTTCACGTGCACATCCTCTGCGGTGATCTCAGCTCTCGTTGGTTCCTTCACAGCGATTCTCTGCAACGGGTTTACCCTTACCATTTTTACCTCTTTGTAATTATTTATGGGATTAGCTCTGGTTTTGTTCTTGCGGACTATCATCACCGTGATCTCAGCTTGCTTCTCGCGATGGTCTGAGCCTGCACCATGTGTGAGCTAAGCACAGAACCTCTCTCTTGCTCTGTGTACATTCCTCTCTGATCCGTGGTGACTTGGTCTTCATGTATCCTCGCGCTGCACCCTGCGTGAAGGTTTTTCGGACAACATTACCTTGGTCTGCGTATTGTTTATCCTCAGCGATTTCTATACTTTGTGCTTGTTTTATTCACGGGTTGTTTTCGTCTTCAGCGATGTCTATCCACCGTGATCTTTGCTCTCGGCCTGTTATCTTCACGGGCTTATCCTCACAGCTTTATCTCTGTGTGACAGCTTATGGGTTTACCTTCATGATCTGTCCATGCGGTCTATCTCAGCGTGAGTCCTTATGGGTTTTACCTCTGTGTGATTTATTGCGGACTTACCTCATGATCTGTCCCCGCGGTCTATCTCAGCGTGAGTCCTTATGGGTTTTACCTTTGTGTGCTGGGTTCCTTTCCCTGAGTGTGGATTGTGTATTTATCATCATGACTGTCAGAAAGTTTTGATTGTGCTAAGTATGACTGAGTGTCTCTTGTGCTAAGTGACTGTGTGTCCTTAGCATGAATGTTTTGGGCATGACTGAATTACTCTAGCCTGTACTTTTGATTGACATCTCTCTCTGATGACTAAGAGTCTGAGGTCTGTTTATGTTTGCTTTAACCCTCTCTCTCAAGGTACGTATATTGTTTACCCAGTTTAACTTGTCCCTTCGGTGACAAGATCAAACTTAGAAATATCTGAGTGTAAAGTGGATCCAACAATGGTATGATTTTCTAATACTGTATCTATTTTTCATGTACATGATATTCGAAGTAAAACATCTCAACTTCAACGCAGTGACCAGCAGAGCGTTAAAATTAACGCAATGACCAGCGGAGCGTTGAGTTGAAAGAGATGAAAATTATTTTCTTGCCTTATTATAGTTTAAATTTTATTTGCAGCACTATTCTGAATCTGAATTTACATGTTCACGCACTTATGTTTATTATGTGTATTAAAACATCACTGCCTCTTAAAATTCAACATGGTATCAGAGCTTAGGATGTAGATAACTTTGTCTTGAGGGTAACAGAGTCTACATGATCCTAAAGGTAAGGGTTGCCATAAGGACTTAACTTGTTAGTTTTAAAATTTTCAGATCTTGGTGAAGGAGTTAATTAGCCATCAAAGTGATAAGATGGTAAAGAGATCTGATATTTACATATATGTTTGATTAGAACAATAACAGTCAACAAAGAAATGTGGTTGTATCTATAGTACTGACAAGTGTTACCAGAAAATGGATTTATTAGGTAACCCATGACAAGCCCACTTAATCATGATACCTTATAATTAATCATTGGTTTGTGCAAAAGAGTTTTTTATGACTCATTGATGGAAGTGATTAAGTATTATTGAAGTTAGTGTCTATGATCATTTTTCATTATGTTTAAGAAGTGCATACTCAGGCTTAAAGGATAATGACATAGAATGCTTAACCATTGTTTATTATACATCAATCAATGTGAAGCCTAGAGCTTAATCTCTCGTCTAGGATTATGATCTAAATTTGTACCATTGCATGTATATTATGGGTTCACAATGTGATGCACAATGTAAATTCTGCATAAGAGCAGATATAGAGAGGTCTTCCTATTCTACTTCATTTTGACTCTTGGTATTGTCATATCATGTGACAGCTCTAAGATAGCTGCAGTGTATGTCTATGAATGACAAACTCATGGTAGTAAGTGAAATTGATGACATTTAATCTTAACTTATAAAGGAGGAGGATGTGACAAGCAATGAATACTTACCAATTCTGTTTATGCTTAAAGTTATTTGCACAACTCAAGAGGGAGCTGGGTACTCATGTACAGAGGGAGCAAGAGGCTCCAGAAATTGCAGGATTAAACTACCATGCATTTGTTATTGGAACATTGGTAAGTTTAGAGATCAAGAGGGAGCTAGAAGTGCTTCTCAATCCCTAGCAAAATGGGGTTGCAAAGAGAAGTTGTAATCTCCCATGAAGGAAGTCTTCAGAGAACTACTAGTCATACAAACATGGAAGAGAGCCCAGTCCATGAGTCATCTCTATTAGATGAGCAGAGGGAGGAGATCCGAGAGTCTTTAGTTGATCTCTTTGAGAGGTTCATAATACCTTAGATGAGCCACGTCATTTATAAGGTGGATACCAAACATCACGGTTTGGAGGATGTCAAATGACATGTGGAAAGTGTTTCTCATCTGGAAGTCAATTACAACTTCCAAGTGGATCTATAAAAGATCAAGCTCCCAAAAAACCCTGTGCTCTATAACAGGTAGGTACACATCAAGAGGAAGGTTAACCTTGTATGGAACAAGATGAAGTCTACACTTTTAAGTACACAAACTTACTGATGTGTTGACTAAGCCTATGCGCTTTGGAGACTAGCTTAGTGTTGTTGAGAATGCCTCTCTTGCTGAGAGGGAGTGTTAAAGTTTGTGCAGCTGGGAGACCCATTCTCATAGAGGATGGTACCCTAGTCAGTTGACTATGATAGAGTAAGACCCTAGAAGGTACCATAGGGCCCCCAGTAGTCTCCTGGGGTTCTTGGTCTAGGACCAAGCAGGTTGATGCCATGGCAAAGCCCCTAGCATGTGGCTAGGGTCCTTATATGCCTCTAGGGTATTCTGGTTTGGAACCAGGGACACGATGTCCAAGTAGAGCCTGCAGGTAGAGGCAGAGATATATTCTGGTCTTGAACCAGGGACATGATGTCCAAGTAGGTCCTACAGGTAGTTGATCAACTTTCAGTGTGAGACTGAAACTCAGCTTAGTACTGAGAACGATTCTGCGAGAGAATGGAGGACCCAGTCAGGGTCCAGGGATTGATCAACTTGATTCAGTGTGACACTGAAACTCAGTGTAAGGCTGAAAGCCATTCATTAAGAATGGAAG
>LPNX010345301.1:334203-402849 GCA_001517045.1 Pseudotsuga menziesii
AGCGCAATCAGTTTCCTTTCCACCCACCTATCTCTGTGACAGACCACTATCTCTGTCACAGAGATTGTTGTGTGGTTAAGCATTGTTCTAGTTAGTTACAGTTTCTTTCAATTTCATCTTTTTATTTCCCTGTTACAGAGTAATCATACAACCCATATAACCCTGCGTATCCTCTATCCACTTGTCATCTCCCTTTAGGGAATTCAAGCTGGATATGAAAAACAGGGTAAGTGGGGGCTTAGGTAATTAGAACAACACTTTACTACAATTTCAAACATTTTATTTCCAAAGTCCAAGATCAAGTGCCAGCACCTCCCATAAGGGATATCGCTTGGCGATCTTGTTGATACTTAAAATAAACCTTGCATCTTAACCATCAAGATTAAAATTTATTTTTTAAAAACTTACCAACAACAACTTCCAACATCCTGCTCCTCTACTCGGTTATCACCCTCCGGGGTACTCCGAGATACGACCAGGGGAAAGGGAAGTCCTAGTTTAATAGGCATCCATCTAGAGATTTTTAAGCTGATTAAAAACGGTGACTCGGAAGCTGCAAGGGGTAGCAGGCTGCGGGCAGTCTCTAGGTGCTTCGACGTCCTCCTTGTGAGCACCGGGCCATTGGGGATTGACCTGTGAGCTAGGGGTGGGCTTTGCTCCCACCTGTTGAGCGCAACAACAATCTTTCTTCGGTTTGAGAAGAACTAGATCGAGGTAGTCACACCACCGGTCCTAAAACATAATCAAAAATTCCAACTCTAATAAAATTTATTAAAATTTACCAAGAGACACTGCAAAACGTCCTACAAACATTGGTCCTTTTATCTTTGCCTTGCTGTTCAAGGTTTTACTACAAGCACTTTCATTTTTATTTTACCGCAAGCACTCCAACACTTCACTTTCAGTTTCATTTACTTTCTGTTCTGTAATTGTTCATGTGGTGAATGCTTAACATCCGTTTAAAGTGCTTTAAGTAAATCAAACTTAAAAGTATTTCTTTCCTTTATTCACTGTGGGTCAATAATTTCCATTTAAAGTTTTCTTCTACTTTCTTTGGTTCATAACTTGTAAATCTTGTTCATTGGTTAATGTTGATAAATTTAGATCAATTGTACATTGCTTAGATATCTGGTTCATAATTGTATCACTGGTTTACTAAGTCACATGACACGAGGACACGAGACACGGAGGACACGAAAATACGAGTACACGTTTTATATATATATTAAAAAATTATATATATATATATATATATATATATATATATATTAAAAAATAGTTGTTTTGCACTATGTTATATATAAATAGTATTCGACACGTTTTGGTCTGTTTTTTTTACTATGTGCTTTGACACGTAGCTGTTTTGGACGTAATGCATTTGCATCTACAGAATGTAATTTTGTTCGCTTTTTGCTGAAATAAAATTACGTTTTTTCTCCAAGGAAAAAAAATATATATATATATATATATTAAAAAAAATACATAAAGATCTACATTTTAAAAAAACTAGAAGTATATACAATGTACATCAATCATAATATCATTCAATTGAAATATGACAATGATGAATCAATAATAAAATTATCAATGAATCATGAACTTTGAACCATGAACTGCATATTTGATATTTCTAATTAAACCACAAAAATCAAAATTTATTACATAGATATCGAGAGAATGCCATCGACAAATACTAAATAGAGTAGATACTACTTAGTACTAAGTCTATTATCTATAGTACTCCTAGATACAAAATGAAAATTCAAAATACTAAATAGCCACATGGAAAAATATCATAGCTCATCAATGGTACTAGCCACTGTCAATCGTCCTCCTGCTGCTCCATGTCAAAATTAGCATTTCTATCGTAGCTCTTTCATCTATCTTCCTCCTCTATACCCTTTTTAAGAGGACACATGTCTAGAAATCAGGACACGTTTTTGGCAAGTGTCCGACACGTGCTGGAAAGTGTCCATATTTCAAGACACGAAAATTTTGGTGTCGGACACGTATTAGGGTAAGTGTCGTGTCCGACACGTGGAATACGGGACACAGACTCTATTTGGAAGTGTCCTGTTACTTAGCTGGTTTATTTATTCATATCATTTATAGACAACTTAGTCTGTGGTTAAATAACTTAGTTTTGCATCCATTAAAAGTTGCATTTTTCTGACTCCATTCTTTAGGCACTGGTTTTCAAATAAAAAGACTGACTGTCATTCAAATCTTGCATATTGCATTAGTTTGACTGTCATCTCCTAGAACCTTAGCCTCAACCTTAGTAAAAGATCCCTTTAATTAATCTGTCATTAATTAATAAACCTGGAACATAGTCTTTCCATAGGGACTACCCCCCTTGGCTCTGTTGGGATCTTGCCTAAACGGAGGAGCTGTAGACTGTGGTGACAGTGGTCCCCAGCTCTCGCTTGCCCCCAAGGACACACATAGCAGGTTGTGACTTTCCTGCGTCTTAAAGTGTGAATTAGGCGGCAACACAACCCAATGAACATTTTTCTCATTGTATAATGCCCAACCCAAGCCGTGGGGGTGCTTTAGAATACAATTGCTGTTAAGTAATGAAACAAATTAACTCTGAAATTTCCAGAGTTCATAAAAAGTAAATGAACAGAAATTTTAACCAAGAAAAACTGAAAATTTTGACATGCTAGATGCCCATGTAAATTCTAGAATTAATAATGATATGTCAATGTCAATTTTCAGAACTATCTAAGATTAAAATATGAGCCAAAAAAACACTTAAATTAGCTTAGAATCATGAATGGACAACCCATACATTTATTTGTGATTATTCTAGCATAAAATCCCAACTTAAATTGTGATTTTATAGATTTTTTAGGGTTGATGACAATAAAACATAAATAAATCTATGAAAAATCAAGCCTAAAACAAGAGTATAGCATGGGAAATTACCTTGGCTTGATGAAGGAGGAAATCTGAAATTTATTCCATCCTTGAAGAAAACCAGACTTTAGCCTAAAAAGTAATATTTTTGAAGTTTAGTGGTGGATGAGATGAAGTGGTAGACTAGTGCTTTTGATCCTTGGGCAAATGGAGTCTTAGAATTAGTTTCCCTTGGGCTTTGTTTGAGATTACTTGGAGCTGAAACACTTGCAAAACATGACAAATTACCTTTTCATGGAAATTCTTACAAGGAAGGTGTTACCGCCTAATTCGCACCTCGGGTCACGTGGCAGAAATCTTCAAGCCACTGGGTGTGACCTTGTGGGCAAGCAAGAGTCAAGTGCTGTTACTTGATCTTGACTCCTCCGTCAGGCTCTCTCCTAGTGAAGCCAAGGGGGGTGGTCCCTAGTAAAATAAACTAAGGTTGTTGAATCTATGAAAAGAAAACAACTAATCTAGGAGATATAATGATATAAAATATTGCAACTAAGATAACTTTGCAAAAATAATTAAATCACTAGCATGTAAACAACATTCACTCAACACATGAATTAACTTAAATGCTCAGAAATAAATTGATACAATAAACACTAGAGCTATTGGAGTGCTTACGTGAACAAGGGTTGCTGGTGAGGTCTCAATAAGTATTGTAGTTGTCTCAGTTGGTTCCTTTTAAATTAATTAGATGAGTGATTAAGGATTGGGTTGATTCTTGGTCAATTTTATTAAAGATATTGTAATGATCTAATTATTAAAAATGAGAAATGATATTCCAGATATACCCAAGGGGTACGTGGAATATGTCTAGATTTACTAAGAGGTGGCTCTCACAGTGACATGTGGGCTAGATGGAGTCGTGGGGTTGTGTTCTTTTTTTGAATCCATAGTATGTAGAATGACTGGAAGGTCTTCGTGACATCTTTATGACTTGGTGGAGGTTCTTCTATAGGCCTTTTAAAAGTTACTTTTTAGGAGGGGCAGGATTTATAACATTCATCAATTTTTCTTTCTACTCTAGAGTTATAATTATTTCACTTGCAGATACCAATACTTTAGCCTTTTGAAACCAGACACCCATATCTAAGTTATTTGAATCTTAGGAAGTATTTACCTTAGGTGCAATGTTTTAAAACTCGGACTCGGACTCGGAATCGGCCGAGGGTCAACTCGGACTCGGACTCGGACTCGGCAATGACTTGGCAATGACTCGGTTTATTAAAAAACATATAAAATATTTAAATTTTAAAGAAAAAATATATTTTAAAGATTATAATCCATCATTTCAAAGCATTAGAGACAAAACATCCAAAGTATGATCATATATATACCATATAAGGGTGAACATATCAAAATTGCATGAATGGTACTGTGCCAATGTGCAAGGCTGCAAGTAGCAAATACATAATACAGTACTGTAAATTATAGTAATTACAGTTTCACCAGGCCAGAAATAATTTTGTAGCACGTGTTGTTTCCAAGTTCATGATTTCAACAAGAGTTGTGCATTGTAACACTGCATAAAGATTTTGAGCTATAGAAAAGGAACACTTGATTTTGGTGTTGAGTTTTGCAATAATGACAGTCAGTCAGATTGGGGAGGATCATGAGATGATAGAAAATTTACTTTAGGTTATATATTTAATCTGGGTTAGGGTACTATTTCATAGACTAACAAGTAGGCTATGGTTGCTCTATCTTCCATAGAAGAAAAATAAAATGCCGCAGGAGGAAATCCATGTGAAGCAGTATAGCTTAGGAGAATTGTTGATGATGCAAGTGTTCAACAGAGTAAGGAAACCCTCTTATTTTTTGTTAATCATTATGTATTGAAATTTGAAGCTAGTGAAAAAACCATTTTCCATAAAAAATGAAACATATATAATGCCACCACATCGTCTGGGAGAAAGTACAAAACAAAGAAATTGAACTTTGGTATTGTCCTTCATAGGACTAACCAGTTGATATATTTACCAAGCCTGTGTCAAGGGACAAATTTGTCAAGTTTTTCTGACATGCTTTGTGTAAAAATTAACGGTTGTACAGATTAATGACCAATCTTAACTTAAGCTGATAATATTGACTTAGTGTTTAGACTAGTTATAAATGTGGACGATAGACTAGTATAAAGCATATGCACATTGCAAATAAGTAGTGGTTAACTTAAGACATGCTCTTGTACGTTTGGGAGTCATGGGCCTTGTATATAACGAAGACAACAATATTTGATAATAAGTAATGTAATCAGCACTCTAGGACACCAAACTTTAGTAAACCAATGCAAGAAGCAGGCATTTGGGTAATTAACATTCAACCACGATTCACGAAATATAAAGAGCATGTAACTTGCATTCAATCAATCATTCAATCAATCAAGAGCATGTAACTTGCATTTTAAAAAAAATTTGAGATCGGAGAAAAATCGGCCGGTTTGGCCTTTGACTCGGCCGAGCTGACCGGTTCGGTACCGAACCGGCCACCCGAGCCGGTTTAAAGGCCGGTTCGGGTCGGTGAGGGTTCGATTCGGTCGACTCGGGCCGAGTCTGAGCTGCCTCGGCCGAGTTTAAAAACACTGCTTAGGTGCATATGGCTGATTCTTTTGAGTTCCAGTGTTGTCTCTTCTTTGATAAGTTAAGCCCTTGAACTTTTCTCGAACTTGATCTGATGAAGGTGTTATCACATATATAGTAGCCGGGCTACCATATTCTATTTTTCAGATTCAGTACATTTTTCAGCTAGTTCCCCTACATATGAGATGTTGAGATGAGCATTTATGATGGATCATTATTTGTTCAATGGACTATTAGCACTATCCCATGCCAGGACTGAGTCTCAGGACACTCAGATTTGATGACTGATAGCCATTTAGTCATGTACAGAGTAGTTAGCAGTGCCCGGATTTGCATCAGTGTTTTCTCATTGGACAGATGATGGTTCGGATGGACTATTTTCATGCTTATGACTCAGTTTATATTATCTTGTGTTATGGTTATCATTGCTCTTATACTCATCTTTGTGACATGTATTAGCATTTAGTGTCATGATTTGGTGGTCATATATATGTGGACTTGGATGTATTTATATTATGTATTGATGTCCCTACTCAGGTCTGGAAGTTCTTGATCTATACTCATTGGTTTTACCCTCATTATTCATTATTCATTGTCTCCACTCATCCATTACCTTCAAGTTGTGTTTTAACCCAACTTACTACTTGACTTGTGGCATGGGGGATCTTTCCTTGCTTGAGCCTTTGTTGGACAAGCCTCCATGTTTATTTGTGTCTCGGCTCTGAGTTGCCTAGGTTGTTTGCTTACCCGAAACAAGTAGCGTTGCCATCAATACAATGAATTTGGAAATGAAATGAATATCTATAAAAAGGCCCATTCATGATAAGTACTGTTTTTAAACATACTTGAATGCAAGCCTAGCCTAATGAAATTGGCTATGAAAAAGTATTGCAATGAAATATCCTAAACATTCATCAAAAGTAGTGTTTTCCAACATACATGAATGCATAAAGCCTAAATGATAAAAGTCTGTATAAAAAATACGAAGACAAAGGCTATGGAAAATCAAAGGCCCAAAAGCAATGGTTCCTAAAAGTTATATCTAAAGATTGCTGGCTTTACTTGTATTGAGTTAGATTGTGAGCATTTGTCAAGGTGAGTAGGCACCTCTGAAGTAGTTCACCCATTTGTGAGGCACTGCCATCCCCTTTGTTGTTGTTTGTCCAGCATATGGCTATTGTGAGTATTCCCTTTTCATATTCAAAGTGTCACAGTATTGAGTTGGTGTTCATCCTTTGTCCTAGCCTTGTGAATCTTAGCCTTCACCCTTCACTAGCAAATTGACTACAACTATGAAGTGAGTATAGTCTTGAAAGTTTGGTTTGAGTTATAATAAATAAAACCCTATATATGTATTTGGTTGATGTATCGCTAGTGAGATGATTGCTACTTGTTATGATTGTTACTTAAATGATTTGTAGAGCATGTCTTAGCCTTTTAACACTTGCAGCAGATGGATGTCAGTTTGAGTTATATTGGTATATGGTCATTTACAGGTTATTATTTTGTTTATTAGATATTGTGGATGATCACGCAGAGACCTGGAGAGGGTATGAGTATATACCTTAGACGGATTTGGACTTTCTAAGTCTAGTGAGACAACTTGCTTTCAGTTCTGGGCACTTACAGAGATGATCAGGTTCATTTTACTCTTCTGGTGCAGTTTTGCTTCACTAGATGGTAGGTTTGAGTAGAGAGATGATTTTGTTGGATCTCCTAGGGCGTTGTATGGGGCATAGGGGGTCCAGCCACTTGATTGTACCATAGTACCCCCCTTCGAGAGAGCGTAGTGGGCTTAGTTGGACAACGCAGGCACCCTAGGAGGCAGTTTTGGGCATATCACGTTTCTTAGTTAAGTCCTTGATCTTCTTCTCGTGAGCATCGTGGCTAGGTGCTTTATCTTTTGATTCATGCGGCTTGGTGAAAGCCCTCGTGAATCTAGGAATATTTGATTTTTCTGAAGATTGCATATTTAAATCGATCTTAATAGCCAACTCTTGAGCCTTTTTCAGAGTGTCAGGTTCTTTATCTTTTATATGATATCTCATTTCTCCGCTAAGGGCTTGTTGCCGCCTAATTCACACTTTAAGGAACAGGAAAGTCACAACCTGCTATGTGTGTCCTTGGGGGCAAGTTAGAGTTGGGGACCACTGTCACCACAGTCTACCAACTCCTCCGTTTAGGCCAAATCCCAACAGAGCCAAGGGGGGTAGTCCCTACAAGAAGGTTTATTAACAATTTAGTTAAAGGGATTTTATTTTATTAAGGTTACAAAATTACAAGACCAGTGCCTAGATTAAATGGAGTCAAAAATTACAAGTTACAAACTTACAAAAGAATTAAGAATGATTATCCACAGTTGTCTAAGCTAAGCAAGATCTACAATATTAACAATATGAATAAATGCTAAAGAATGGCTAAACAAATATACAATGATACCTGAAAAGAAACAAGATATACACCGGATGAACAAGTTATTATGTCAAAGATCAAACAACAGATTGCTTTCAAGTTACAAGATTAAACAATGTTTTACTCAAGCATGCCACAGTACTTTAAAAATATTATACTTGAAAGTGCAAGGTACTGAAATGAAATTGAGATGCTTGCAATATGTACTTGTAAAATGAAGGCCTTGAAAAGTAAGGACTTTGAAGCAAATACAGAAACTGAAATGTAGGTAAGACGTTTTGCAATTTCTCTTGGTTCGTTTTAATAAATTTTATTTAAAATTGAAGTCTTTGATTAAGTTTTAGATCCGGTGGTGTGACTACTCCAATCTAGTATTTCTCAAGTCAAAGAGGGAATGCTGGTGCGCTCAACAAAGTGGGAGCAAAGCCCACCCGTAGCTCCCACGTCAAACCCCAATGCCCCGGTGCTCAACAAGGAGGACATAAAACGCCTAGAGACCCCCCACAGTCTACTACCCCTTCTAGCTTCCTGAGGTCACTGTTTTTAATTAACAGGCAAAATAGTAAGATGAATGCCTATTAAACTAAGACTCCTCTACCCCCTGTCGTATCTCGTGAGTACCCCGAAGGGTGATAACCGAGTAGAGGAACATGGAATAGTGAAGTTGTTGTTGGTTAATTTTAGGGGGTAAATTTTAGGTCTTGGTGATTAGCATACAAGGTTAATTTTAAATTATCAACAAGATCAACCAAGCGGTATCTCTTATGGGAGGTGCTGGTACTTGATTTTGGACTGAAAATTAAAATGTGAAGATTGTAGCAGAGAAAGAAAGTTGTTTTAACTAAGCTAAGCCCCCACTTCTCTCGCTTTTCATATCCAACTTGAAGTCCCTAAAGGGAGATGACAAGTGGATAGAGGATACACCGGATAGGTGGGTTGTATGATTACCCCTTTAACAGAAATAAAAATACAGAAACTTGAAAGGAAAATTAACTAAAACTATGTCCTAACCGCACAACAATCTTTGTTACAGAGATGGTGGTTTGTAACAGAGATGGTGGGTAGACAAAAATAAAAAAAAATATGCTCAAACTAACCTCACAACAATCTCTGTTACAGAGATGGTAGTCTGTAACAGAGATGGTGGGTAAACGGAAATAAAACTTGCAATAAAATGAATCTAAGCAACTAGTGTTCTACTTCCTACTCTACTTTCTAATCTATTTACATATAGATTACATGTGCCTTATAAACTTTTGTAGAATACCCCAAGAGAACTTCTCGTTGGGGTTTACAAATATTGGAAAAGAAGAGAGAAAAGTAAGGGTTTGAACCCCTTTTGGAACCGATTGAAGGTTGAGGTATTTCTGGGCCAATTTGGGCAGCACCTCCCCTTCCCCTATGTAAAACCTGTCACAAACCAGCAAGCTTTACTTGCTGGAAATCACAGAAAACTCAATAAATTATCAGAAAAAAGTTAGTCCAAAAAAATCACTAATTTATGGTAGAAATATGATTGAAAAAAGTAACTGAAAAATGATGTTTAAAGGGCTGAAATGACATATAAATAGCAGATTTAAAGCTTTATACTAATATATAATGGATGCAAGCCCTACAACAAGGGTTATATTCACTATACAGTGAATAAAACCCAGTTTTAGGAAGGAAAAAAGAAAATGGCCGAAATGTAAAATTGAAAACAGAAACCCTTGGAGGAGCCCTTCTTAGCTTGGAAAACCTGTAAATAAACTTATGAGAGAGCTGCAAAATGTAAGCAAAGAGGTGAGTACCCAATAATTCTACCAAAATACTTTGATAAATCTTATTAAAAACTCACAATGGAAGCAGAAATACTTCTACTTACAAATCCCTCCACAAAATACTTTGTGGAGAGCTTTCTAAGCTAATACAAATGCAGATCAAATAAATATACATACAAGTTACCTCACCAAAAGATGCATGAAATGTAGAATGACGGCACAATATCCCTCCAAAGCTTTCTTCTATTATGGCCCAACTAGGGCAAGATTCAATACAACAATAGCAAGAGGCTTGGGCCAAATGCTTGAGAGAATGTGAGAGGAGAATGGGGAAAGATTCCAGCAGCATAACAATAGCATCCGAGAAGTTCTCAAATGAGGGAGTGAGAGCCTCATTATATAGTTGAGGAAGACCCCAACACCTTGAAGATCAATGGCCAAGATTAGATCTAGATCTAGATTAGATCTCCACCACTAGATCTAGGGTATTTGACTTTGCACTCCTCTCAACCAATCAAATAGCTTAGGTGCCTTCTCAATCCATGGCTTGAGTGCTTGATCCATGTCTTAATGCATCCACACCCTTAGATCTAGGGTTTTGACCAAAACGCCCTCTTGAGATTACTTTTGTGATTTAATGTGGGCCCAAGCTAGGCGCCCCCTCTAAATTAGGCGCCTCCTCCAAATGTGAACGCCCTCCTCCACAAGTAGCGCCTCCTCTAAATTAATGTGACGCCCTTCCTTTTGGTAGCGCCCCTCTATCCAAGCTAGCGCCTCACTTTTAACATTAGCGCCCCACTTATGGGGTCCTTTTATGCATGCGCCATCTTTAGTGAGGGTTTTATCCCTGGATATGGCTCCTCTTAATTTGGCTTTGACTTTAGCCTTTGCTCCAATAATAAGCATTTAACCTTTAGACTTAGGCTAAAACTCAAAATTTCACCTTCATTTAATTTTTAAAATTAAATTTTAAAATTTCCCAATTTTTAACTTAGGAAAATTTTAAAAAATAATTTCAAAAATTAATATCTTGGCCATGGGGGGGTGAAAAAATTTTAAATAAATTTTCCTAGGCTTAGCAACCCCCAAACAAAATTACCATGGCATTATTTGATTTTTTCCTTCAAAATCAAATAATATGAATTTTTGACTTAGGGAAAATTAAAAATTCCCTAGGGGAGATAGACCCCTCCTGACCAAAATTGGTCTATCTCTTCAACCACTTATCAGAATGACATGGGACTCAAAGCAGTGGCTTAGGGGGTTTCATAGCAATTTTACCTTGCATTCATAGCCCCTATTACAAAGTGCCAATGCTTGAGCAATTACATTATTACATCAAAACTTAGTTAATTAACCACCAAGGGGTGAAATTAATTAACTAGAAAAATTTAACAAAAATACAACAACATAACGAAACTCCGCAAGACTCTATACAAATGTCTAGCATGGTCATGAACAACATTTTGAACCCTTAGCCACCCCATGGACTTGACTGTTAGAACGCCCGTCACCACTTTGGAGGATTTTGAGTGAAAAACCTAACCAATTAAAATCGTTAAAGAACAAGATGAATTGGAAAGGGAAAAAACATTCGATGAGGGGACTTCCCTAACAACCAGTTCCATGGTGTGGCATCCATATCATATGACCCACACTAGCACATAAAAATAAATTAATTTTCTCACGCAGGGGAGCGGACATTTCATTTTACAAAGGGGCAATTGCCCTGCAGAAGTGAAAAAAAAATCCTCAGATTTTCCAAGGTACAATTTGTACAATTATGTACATCTTCATGTACATGGAGTTGCCACCTAGTCGAAATAGGTGGGCAACAGGGCTTCTGTATAGTAAACAAGTATGGACTTGTCTCATGGCTTGAAATCAGCATGAATGCTTGCCATCAAATCTTTGAACTTCTTGTTAAACTCTTCCATAGTTTCGTTTTCATTTCTCTTTATAGTATGGAGAGCAACTAATTAATGGCGAGGCTCTTTTTGAACTTCCCGTCTTTTCTTGAACCCTTTCAAGAAATCATCATAGGTTGCATAGGAATTTTCATCAAGGCCAAGGTACCAATCAGATGCATCGTCTTCTAAGGATAGAGCAAACAACTTCATATAGACATTGTCATGTCTTTGAGTAGGATCTTTAACCCAACTGAGGAAGCACTTTGAATTCTTTTCGATATGGCTCTCGACACTTATAGCGTCATTCCCCTAGAAAGTTGAAAGCTTTTCAATAGCCTTGTCGAGTAGAGTCTGCAGTTGTCGTGCTATCTGAGTGAAGTCAAGGGGTTTGAAATCGGCATCAGTTGTAGCTGTTATTAATCTCACTACTTTCTCCAAAAAGGAAATGGATGTTTGAGAGAGACTGGGATCCTAGATTTTCAAGGATCCTACGAGAAGCTAGATTACTTGCTCTCTTTCGATAAACCTTTTCGGGTTCAGGAATGAAATTAAGTAAGCCTACAGGGTTTTTAACTTTTCTCTTGTGGAATACCTTGATTGGTTTATAGACAGTGGAGTCACTAGATGGATCGAGTTCAATCTCCAGAATTGTTGGACTAGATCAATAAAAAAGGTAAAAACAAAAAGAAACTAAGGGTAAGTCGAACTTCAAGAATAAATAGATTCATCCTCGGCAACGACGCCAAAATGTTGTCGCCTCTTACGCACCTGGGGTTAATGCAACATAAATCTTCTAGTTGCTTGGTGCGTCCTTGGGGGCAAGTCTTGAGTTAAGTACTCTCACTTGATCTTGACTACTCCGTTTAGGCTCAACTCCTAACAACGCCAAAAGGAGTAGACCTTATTAGTGTTACTAAGGCTTTAGGTACTGTTGCCCACCTATTTCGACTAGGTGGCAACCTCATGTACATTGAAGATGTACATTATGTGCAGTTTGTACCATGGAAAAATTTGAGGATTTTTTCACTTCTGCAGGGCAATTGCCCCTTTGTAAAACGAAATGTCCGCTCCCCCGCGTGGGAAAATTAATGTAATTATATGTGCTAGTGTGGGTCATATGATATGGACGCCACACCATGGAACTGATTGTTAGGGAAGTCCCCTCATCGAGTGTTTTTTCCCTTTCCAATGAATCTTGTTCTTTAACGATTTTTATTGGTTAGGTTTTTCACTCAAAATCCTCCAAAGTGGTGACGGGCGTTCTAATAGTCAGGTCCATGGGGTGGCTAAGGGTTCAAAATGTTATTCGTGACCATGCTAGACATTTGTATAGAGTCTTGCGGAGTTTCGTTATGTTGTTGTATTGTTATTAATTTTTTCTAGTTAATTAATTTCACCCCTTGGTGGTTAATTAACTAAGTTTTGATGTAATAATGTAATTGCTCAAGCACTGACACTTTGTAATAGGGGCTATGAATGCATGATAAATTGCTATGAAACCCCCTAAGCCACTGCTTCGAGTCCCATGTCATTCAGACAAGGGGTTGAAGAGATAGACCAATTTTGGTCAGGAGGGGTCTATCTCTCCTAGGGAATTTTTAATTTTTCCTAAGTTAAAAATTCATATTATTTGATTTTGAAGGAAAAAATCAAATAAGGCCATGGTAATTAAGTTTGGGAGGTGGCTAATCATAGTTAATTTTTATTTAAATAAACCCCTCCATGGTCAAAATAAATTTTGAAGATTTCCCAAGTGGGGTGCCCCTTTGTCTTAATAAAAGATAAAAAATAAAAGTAAAAGATTTAAATAAGAGATCAAAAAAATAAAAAATAAAATAAAAGATAAAAATTAAAAATTAAAAAGATAAAAATTAAAAATTAAAAAGGATAAGAGATAAAAATAAATAAATAAATAAAGAATAAAAAGATACAAATAAAAAATAAAAGATCAAAAATTAAAAAATTAAAAAATAAAATATTAAATAGAAAATAAAAAAATAAAAATAAAAAATATAAGATTAAAACTTGAAAATAAAATATTAAAAGATTAAAAAATAAAAAGATAAAAATAAAAAGTAAAAGATAAAATAAAAGATTAAAAGATTAAAGATTAAAGATTATATAAAAGATTAAAAATTTAAAGATAAAATTAAAGATAAAATTAAGAATAATAAAAATTAAAATTTGAGTCAAAGGGGCCCCCACTTGAGTTATGGAAACCCTAGATCTAAGGGTGTAGAATGATTGAGGCATGGATCAAGCACCCAAGCCGTGGATTAAGAAGGTGCCTAAGCCATTTGATTGGTTGAGAGGGGTGCAAAGTCAATATACTTAGATCTAGTGGTGGAGATCTAATGTAGATCTAGATCTAATCTTGGCCGTTGATCTTCAAGGGGTTGGGGTTGCTCCTCAACTATATAATGAGGGTCTCACTCTCTCATTTGAGAGAATTTCTCCCATGCTATTGTTATGCTGCCGGAATCTTTCCCTACTCTCCTCTCATATTCTCTCAAGCATTTGGATCAAGCCTTTTGATATTTTTGTATTGAATCTTGCCCTAGTTGGGCTGTAATAGAAGAATACTTTGGAGGAATATTGTGCCGTCATTCTACATTTCATGCATCTTGTGGTGAGGTAACTTGTATTGTATTTATTTGATTTGCATTTGTATTAGCTTAGATAACTCTCCACAAAGTATTTTGTGGAGGGATTTGTAAGTAGAAGTATTTCTGCTTTCATTTGTGAGTTTTTAATAAGATTTATCAAAGTATTTTGGTAGATTTATTGGGTACTCACTTCTTTGCTTACATTTGCAGCTCTCTCATAAGTTTATTTACAGGTTTTCCAAGCCAAGAAGGGCTCCTCCAAGTGTTTTTTTTTTCAAATTTTCAATTCGGCCATTTTTCTTTTCCTAGCCTGAAACTGGGTTTTATTCACTGTATAGTGAATATAACCCTTGTTTTAGGGCCCTCATCCATTATATATTAGTATAGGCTTATAAATCTGCTGTTTATATGTTATTTTCACCCTAAAAACATTCATTTTCAGCCACTAAAATTTCTGTTTTTCCATTTTTAAAAGTTCAGATTTTTCTGTAAAATTTCTGGGTTTTACACTAAATTGTTCTAACTTTCTGTTTCAGTTTTCTGCAGTAATTTTCAGCAAGTTGCTGAATTTTTGCAGGTTTTATGCACAGAAAGAGGGGGTTATGCTGCCCTAAATTGCCCAGAAAAACCCAGCAAAAATTTGGTCCAAAAGAGGCCCTAAACTACACTTTTTCTCTCTCTTCTATTACATTGTAAACCCCAAATGAGAAGTTCTCTTTGGGGTATTTCTCTGCTGTAAATTTGTATAAGTAGTTGCTTAGAGTTAGTTTTTTATTTGCAAGTTTTATTTCAGTTTACCCACCTTCCCCTTAAGGGATTGAAGTGCGGTTAGATTAATAAATTTATTTTCAGTTTACCCACCTATCTCTGTTACAGACCACCATCTCTATAACAGAGATTGTTGTGAGGTTAGTTTAAGTATCTTTTTTTAATTTCTGTTTACCCACTATCTTTGTGACAGACCACTATCTCTGTCACAAAGATTGTTGTGTGGTTAGGACATTGCTTTAGTTAGTTGTTTTTCCTTTTAACTCTCTGTTCAAGTAATTTAATTTCTATTTTTCTGTAAAAAGGGGTAACCATACAACCCACCTATCCGGTGTATCCTCTATCCACTTGTCATCTCCCTTTAGGGACTTCAAGTTGGATATGAAAAACAGGAGAAGTGGGGGCTTAGTTAATTAAAACAACATTTCTTTTTTTTCTGCAACAAACACATTTTTATTTTTTCAGTTCAAGATCAAGTACCAGCACCTCCCATAAGGGATACCGCTTGGTTGATCTTGTTGATAGCTTAAAATTTACCTTGCATGCTAATCACCAAGACTAAAATTTACTTCTAAAATTAACCAACAACAACTTCACTATTTCCTGCTCCTCTACTCGGTTATCACCCTTCGGGGTACTTGCGAGATACGACAGGGGATAGAGAAGTCTTAGTTTAATAGGCATCCATCTCGCTATTTTTCCTGTCAACTAAAAATAGTGACCTCAGGAAGCTAGAAGGGGTAGTAGACCGTGGGGGGTCTCTAGGCGTTTTACGTCCTCCTTGTTGAGCACCAGGGCATTGGGGTTTGACCTGGGAGCTACGGGTGGGCTTTGCTCCCACTTTGTTGAGCGCACCAGCATTCTCTCTTTGACTTGAGAAGTACTAGATTGGGGTAGTCACACCACCGGTTCGAAAACTAAACTTCAAGAAGAAAAACTTTAATAAAATTTATTAAAATTTACAAAAGACATTGCAAAACGTCCTACAAACACAGGTCATTGCTATTTATCTTTGCCTTGCTGTTCAAGGTTTTTACTGCAAGCACTTTCACTCTTTATTTCATTGCAAACTTTTCACTTTTTAGTTACAAGTATTTCCTTTCAGTTTCGCAAACTCTTGTGGTGGCATCTTCAATTCATTTGATTAAGTGATCACATTGTTTAGCAATCTGTAGATCTTGTGTAACACAATTGATTCATTCCATTTCAACAATATTTTTGGGTAATAGCTTAATAGTTGTTCCATTTATTCAATCTGTTTATAACATCTGATACAACTGTGGATATTGTTTATGCTGCTCATTCATTATTGTTTATATTGTTTATAGTATTCATTTGTCCATATTGTAACCTGGTTTGATTGAGACAACACCTAAACTGTGGGTTAATTAACTTAAATTTCAATTTCATTTGTAAATTTGTAAAGTTGTAATTTATCCTTAGACTCCATTTGTTAATAGGCACTAGTCTTCATTTATCTCAAGGTCTGCTTGTCATTAAAAGGAAATCTTTGCATTTGCATGATGCTTGTCATTTCTTAGATAATATAAAGTCTTAGCCTCACAATCTTAATATAAGATCCCTTTAATTTGTAATAAATTAATAAATCTGGAACTTAGTCTTCCGTAGGGAAGTACCCCCTTGGCTCTGTTGGGATCTTGCCTAAACGGAGGAGTTGTGGACTGTGGTGACAGTGGTCCCCAGCTCTCGCTTGCCCCCAAGGACACACATAGCAGGTTGTGACTTTCCTGTGTCTTAAAGTGTGAATTAGGCGGCAACAGGTACTTTGTTGTTTTGGATGAAAAATTGTGTTTAGGAGTTTGAAGGTTAATATATGGATCAAGACAATCACACAATGAAATCAACTATACAACATATATGAAATAGAATAATCATGGCAAAATATAGCTTAATTGAATGAAGCAAATAAAAAATATTAAAGACCAGTGCCGTGGAGTCAAACCAAATGTTGCTGTAAAGTAAATGTTTTGCAATTGTGTTCTTGGCCAATTTTATTATTAAAAGATGAATTGATTAAAGGAGAGAGGGGATTCTTGATATTCTGGATGGTACAGGGAATATGTACGGGGGAATATGTCCGGATTCTTGATATCTCGGATGGTACGGGGAAAAGTGGTTCCACACAAGAAAATGTGGGCTAGATGGAGTTGTGGGGTAGTGTTCAACACTACACCAACAAGGATGTAGCCTAACGGGACCCCACAATCATTTTTTAGTTATTTTCGCTTTCCTCGAAGAATTTGCCCACTATTCACTAAATTCGTTTATGTCGGATTTTCGTAATGTTTAGGCGATGTTAATTTTATTAATGTGAGTTGATTAAATTAAATGTGAGGAATTAATTAATGCACACTTCCGCTTTTGATATCCCCAAGTATCAGATAAAGCTGCGAGGGGTAGAGCATACACGGAAGAAGCAAATGTTTGTCCAATTTGAAAAAAAATGGCAAAGTACAAAACGATACAACCCTTTTAGGATGGATTGTGTGCTTAAGAAAATTGTGAGACTAATTACTACGTCAATAAAATGTCGGGTTAGTATTTGATTATTTTAATAGAAATTAAAACTTGAAATAAACTTGAATGATCTGAAATTATTACAGTGAGTAAAATCTGACCTAAAAATCAAACCACTTCAAGGACATATACAGGCTTTCCCCCAAGTGGGGGAAAGAGGGATGTGGGAGCCGCAATCCCAATCGCTCTTTTATTAAAGATTATTACAAGATTAGAATTGCTTGTGATTCTTTGAAAAAATTGATAGAAAAAATTGATTAGAAGAAGGGAGAAGTGTTCGGGGTGCTCCGGATGGCTTAAAAGTTCAATTTTTCTCTAGAGTCTCCTCCAATCTATTCATCAATGCTGCAAAAACAACAATCTATTAATGATGAAAGATGCCCAAAAACACTTTAAAAGTGTCTTTGGACAACCCTTAAAAAATTTGCAAAAATTAGACTAAGTTAAACTATGATAAAAACAAGTAAAAGAACCAAGGAAAACAAGCTTTCCTTGGGATCTTGGCTTTCTTCTTGGGGAAGCCAATTAAAGCACTTCAAATTCAGCTAGATAGTCAATTAAGAATCATCATACTAACTTCTTATTCAAATCTTTAAAATTCACTATTAGATGACTTGAAAAATGAGAAGCTAGCTATGTTAGATCTACAAAAAAATGCTTTAAAACCAAGATCTAAACATATATATCAGATCTGAAATAGGATTTAACTTTAAGGATAGAGAGAGATCTGAAAATTAAAAGGACCGATAGCCAAGAAATTTTAAGTTTTTTGAAGATAGAAGAAGCAGGAACCAACTCTAGTTTTGAAAGAGAAGAGAATTAGATGTGCCTGTAGTTCAACGAAATGAAACAAGAAAAGTTGAAGATGGATGAAGAAGCACTATGGCTTAATGGCACTGTTGATTGCCCTTTGATGGGGTTTTAACCTCAGGGTTGGTGTCCGAGGCTCCAAAGGGTTGACCACTGGGTCACATGGCTCCATATCCTATTTACGAGCTCTGGTGGCCTTTGCTTCAGCTACGAGACACTCGTCTTAATTCCCATCCACTTTGGACACCCTTTTGGCCTCTCAGATTGCTGAAGCCTGCTCTCCCTGGCCTTATCTTCTTAGAGGAAGACATCCTCCACGCCAGGTCTTTTTGATGCTTTGAGGAGGGCGTTGAGGGATTTTACAACATTCTAGGGGTTAGATGGGGTATAACGCCCTCCCTCCAGCTCACTCCATCCTTTCGTTCGGATTGATTCGCTTATTTGAGCGTATTTTGGCACCTAGGGGTACAAATACCCCAGGTAGCCTACCTTGAGCCTGCCTTAGGCCATATTTTATTATTATTTTCTTTTCATTTTAAGTTGACATTGTATAATTTCAAATTGACATGTTTTAAGGCATGTAGGCCTGGATATTTTGTAAAAAGTGAATGTGAGATCATATAAATAGATCTCCTCACTTTCATTTAAGACAACTTATGGGATAATACACTATGCATTTGTTTTACCCTTGCTAGGGCTCTTTGGAGAGATGCGCCCTTCTTGAGGAGGTTTTTTCTAGGTTAATGCAAGCGTTTGGCAATTCTTTGGTGAAATTCTCTGCTAGGTGATATTTTAATTTGTTGGCTAAACACGAGCAGAAGGAGGTTAGGCTTCTTATCTCTTTGTTTGAATGGTGGTTGATGATGCATGTTCAAGTCTAAATGGTAGCCCTAGTGCTGCATTTTTTTCTAGGATAGGCCATTACCATCCTTTTTGTCACCTTAGCAAGTTGAGGCACCTCTCCTCGTGAGGGTGCTCTAGTGTTTTCTCCTTAGTTTTTCTAGGCTAGTTGTTTGACCTAGGAACTCTTCCTCTCTAGGTTAGTCGTCCTCCTTAGGTGCCCTAGGTTGCGGTAGGGCTTTTTCTAGGGTTAGGTTCCTTTGGTTTTCATACATTCTTTGTTTCAAAAACCTAGTCTAGGATTAGTTCTAGGTTAGTTGTAGGTCTGCAAAATTTATAAAATTTCATAAAAATAAAATATTTGGCCAATTTATAGCCTCCTGAAATTGTCGGCTCCTAAATTTTGGGCCCTAAAATTCCACGCCCTAAATATTCAGGCCCTAAAATTCCTCGCCCTAAATTTTCGGGCCTTAAAAATTCCGCGCCCTAAATTTTCGAGCTTTAAATTTTCGTGCCCTCCCTTTTACCTTAGTTGTACCTTCCCTTGAACTTCAATCCATTCAACCTTGTGAAATGACAAGCAAACATCAGTTAGATGGTCACTATCCTTTGTTGGTATGAATTGGAAGGACATTGTTAATACTGGTTATGTCTACTGCTGCATACTATTTATGATTTGTTACTAATAAACACAGGGAACTTGCTTTTAAAGTTGATGCAAATTGTTTGGTAAATGCTTGGTTACATGCACGTTGTTGTTTCTTGTACTAAAGTGAATGCCTAAACTACTACTGTTGTCATAATATAAGCATGCTTGACTGATACATACTGATGTACACGTGCTTTAAATTATTATGTGATAATGATAAATACTTATGATTGCATGTCACACTTATTACTAGATGAATGGTAACTCTAAAGTGCTGATATATGAAATTAACTGAATACTCGTGGATGACATTTGTTTCGTAACATTACACATTGCAAGTAATTGGGTTATTGGATTAACGATCCTCCATATTTGTATGACATTGCATGCTTGTTATGAGATTGGTATTGGTCATTTGCTTATTATTAAATAAATGCATATTTCACATACACTTACGTAGTACATCTATTCCACTTTTTGATTGAGTCCATTAGGCATTGGTCACTAACCTTAAACACATACGAGATATATTTGGTGTGTAAGTGTCTTGTGCAGAGTTACATAGAGCTCTCCCTTAGGAGGTTTCAACTTTCGAAGAAGTTTAGAGAAGTGACTAAGGTGATAGTGGTCACTTTCTCCACATATGCTTGCCGATAGCTTGGACTGCCATTTCAACCGGTAACACTCATCAAATTGGTGTGACCCTTTTAAAACCTTATTACATGTGAAAGTCCCAAGTCAAGGTGCATAGCCTAGATTCCTAAGAGAGTCTACATGAGGTGAATGTGTACTTAGGGAAAGAAAGGGATCTTTGCAAATTAATCATCATAGTAATTGAGTGTGATAGGCCTATCCTTAGCTTTTAAGAGCTAGGGTTAAGATATTTCTTTCACATGTGTGCCTTAGAAAGAAGTGCTATAATGGGTCACCCATCCTTGCACCTCTATTTTGCTATCATTTTTTTACTTTATTTTTTATTTATTTGCATTTCTTAGCCTTTTCATTGGCTTAGCCCTTTTACTTTAGATTTGGCTTTGATAACCTGGGACACAAGGAACTTGGCTTTTTTGCAAGGGGGAATGTCACCCTTATATTTCCAATTTAATTTTGCAACATCAACCTTAGAGTACCAGACTCTTTTAGCTTTATTGAGGCATACATCCATGGGAATAGTTATGATACCTTAGATAGTTACTGATGATAGATCACTTACAAAGGGGAAAATGAAGGGGATGAATGAATTGGCTAGTGAAACGAAAAATGGCTAGGAAAAATGTTATGAAATGGGTGAAATCACTTTACTCAATACTCTAGGGTACAACTTAACCTTTGGAATGACATACTTCCAAGGAAGAATGATGATAACACCAAGCTTAGACTATGTAATGAGTAAATGCTTTAAGTGTTATGAGTCATTATACAAGCATAAAAGTAACATTTGATGAAAGCATATCATCATACAAGCAAACATTCTAAGTGTCAATGAGGGTAAGATATATCACAACACTAGTGCATCTAACACCATCCTTGCTAGGCACGCCGCACATCCAAGGCACATGAACTATCTGAAAAAGCTGGAAGGATCTCTGACTCATGACCTATGGAGAAGCCACAGATCCCATCTTAGGAACAACTGATCAACATATCACCCCTTGCTGAAAAGGGGGGTAACATCTGACTCCAACTGTGAAACATGTACTCTATGTGAGAGTGTATCAGAACTCCATAATCTACAAACCTGTTTCCTACACACATGTCCCACTCAACTCCACATCATATTCTAGGGCAGGAAACAAGGCACAAGTACCTTTCTCCAATCCACATTGTTGCCCACCTATATCAACTAGGTGGCAACGTCATGGACATTGCAGATGTACATATTGTACAATTTGCACCATGAAAAAATCCTAGAGATTTTTCACTCAGTAGGGCAATTCTGCCCCTTTTGTATACGAAATGTTCACTCCCCTACGTGGGATAATTAATGTAACTTTATCTGTTAGCATGGGTCATTCCTCTAAGGATGTCACCATGGACTTATTATCAGGAAAGTCCTCTTCACCGAGTGTTTTTTTCCCTTCCAGTTAATTTTGTTAATTAACAATTTTAATTGGTTGGGTTTTTCACTCACCAATCCTCCAAAGTGGTGAATTGACGTTCTGATAATCAAGCCCATGAGATGGCTAAGGTTTCAAGTTGTTGTCCATGACCATGCCAGCCATATTTTGTAGTCTTGCGGAATTTCGTTAGGATTTTAATTTTAGTTTCTTTATTTTTTTCTAATTATTTGACTTTACAATTTGGTGGTTAATTAATTAAGTTTTGATGTAATAATGTAATCTTTTGAACTTTAGCATTTTGTAATAGGAGCTATGAATGCAAATGAAAATGCTATGACACTCCCTAAGCCATTGGTTCAAGTCCCATGCCATTCTGACAAGGGGCTAGAAAGTTAGACCAATTTTGGTTAAGACAAGGTATTTTTTCCTAGGAAATTAATTTAATTTTCTAGGGTCAAAAATTAAATTATTTGATTTTGAAGGAAAAAATCAAATAAGGCCATGGTAATTAAGTTTACGGGGTGGCTAAGCATAGTCAAAATTTCATTTAAATAAACCCGCCGCCATGGTCAAAATAAATTTTTGAAGATCTCCTAAGTGGGGCGCCCCTCTTGTCTTAATAAAAGATAAAATAAAAGATAAAAAAAGATTAAAATAAAAGATAAAAAATAAAAGATAAAAAAAAGATAAAAAAAAGATAAAAAATAAAAGATTAAAAAATAAAAATAAAAAAAATAAAAATTTGAGTCAAATGAGGCCCCACTTGAGTCATGGAAACCCTAGATCTAAGGGTTAAGCTTCATTGTGACATGGATCTATCTTTTTGACCATTGATTTGAAGAGGCACCCTTGCTTATGATTGGTGGATGGCTTGCAAAGTCAACAAACCTAGATCTAAGGGTGGAGGAGAGCTAGAGTTTAGATCTATGTTTTGGACTCTTGCTTTGGGAGTGGGTTTGGGATCTTTTCAACTATAAAAGAGAGGGCCCTCCTCTCATTTTAGGATGATTCTTTGGAGCATGGTTATGCTGCCGAAATACTCTCTTCCCCCTCTTTTCTCTATTCTTCTCTCTCAAGTTTTCAAAGACTTTGGCTATTGTATTGTTGTTGCCCTATTGGGGTTTATAATACATCAATTTTTGGAGGATACATTTGTTGGTGCACCCATTTTGTGGCTTCAAGAGTGAGGTAACTGTTTATGGTTGGTTATTGTTGCATTATTTATCATAGAAGCTCTCCACAAAGTTTTTTTTGTGAAAAGACTTGTAGGTAGAAGTTTTTCTATTTGCACTTGTGATTAACATTGTAAGATTTTGCAATTTTTTTTGCATGATTTAAGGTGTTCTCATCTCTATGTGTGAGTTTTGTAGCTTTAGCTAAACTCTTTGCAGGGATCCAAGCTCGGAAAAGTTCTCCCTCCAAGGCCCTAATCTCTAATCTTGTTTTCTATTTTATGAACTAGTATTTTTGTTGTTGTTTAGTAGCAAAATCTAGTTTTCTTTAATAGATCCATGTTATATTTTAATTATGTATTTCAAATCTGATTTCTTACTGTGTTTTAAATGGCCGGAAATGCAATTTTTAGCCCTCTTATATTCAATTTTCTGATATTTTAAAACCCATATTTTTACTGTAAAATTATTGTATTTTTATACTAACATTTTCTAACTTCCTTTTGAGTTTCCTGTCATTTTCCAGCAAGCTTTGTTTGCTGTTTTTTAGCAGGTTTTACAGTTTACAAGGGGAGGTTTTGTCGAAATTGGCCTAGAAATACCTCAACCTTCAACCGGTTCCAAAAGGGGTTCAAACCCTCACCTTTCTCTCTTTTTTTTTCTGATATTTATAAACCCCAAAGAGAAGTTCTCTTGAGGTATTCTCCAAAAGTTTATAAAGCATTTCTAATCTATATGTAAATAGATTAGGAAGTAGAGTAGAAAGTAGACTACTAGTTGTTGATTTTCCATTTTAAATAGATCTAGATTTTCAGTTTTACCCACCTTCTTCTTTAGGGAGATTGTTGTGTGGTTAGCATACTTGGTTTAGCTTAGTTTATTTTTGAGCATTTCTTTTTCAGGCAAGCATCTAGATTAGTTTTACTTTCTGTTTTATAGTTTAGTTGCTCCAAATACCTCAAGGTACCGGCACCATGCCCTGTGGCACAAAGCTTGGTTTGAGGCTTGTGGGTTATTTTATTTCTGTAATTTACTTCTTGTCATTTAATTTTGCAAAAAGTAATATACAACCTAACATCCATCCATGTATCCTTTGCCCTCCGTTATCTCCCTTTAGGGGACTTGGATCAAGGGTTTGGGGGCTCTAGTTTAATAGGCATCCATCTTGCTATTTTTCCGGTTGATTAAAAACAGTGACCTCGGAAGCTAGTTGGAGTAGAAGACCGTGGGGGTCTCTAGGCGTTCTACGTCCTCCTTGTTGAGCACCAGGGCATTGGGGTTTGACCTGGGAGCTACAGGTGGACTTGTTTCCACTGTTTTGAGCACACCAGCACTCCCTCTTTGACTTGAGAGATATTAGATTGGGGTAGTCACAGCACCAGATCTAAAACTTAATCAAAGACTTCAACTTTAATAAAATTTATTAAAACGAACCAAGAGACATTGCAAAATGTTTTACCCACATTTCTGTTTCTGTCTTTGCTTCAAAGTCCTTGCTTTTCAAGGCTTTCATTTTACAAGTACATCTTGCAAGCATCTCAATTTCATTTCTGTACCTTGCACTTTCAAGTAGAATATCTTTAAAGTACTGTGGCACTCTTGAGTAAAACATTGTTTAATCTTGTAACTTGAAAGCAATTTGTGGTTTGATCTTTGGCATAATAACTTGTTCATCCGGTGTATATCTTGTTTCCTTTCAGGTATCATTGTATATTGGTTTAACCATTCTTTAGCACTTGTTCATATTGTTAATATTGTAGATCTTGCTTAGCTTAGACCACTGTGGATAATCATTCTTAATTCTTTTGTAAGTTTGTAACTTGTAATTTTTTGACTCCATTTAATCTAGGCACTAATCTTGTAATCTTGTAACCTTAATGAAATGAAATCCTTTTAACTAAATCGTTAATAAACCTTCGTGTAGGGACTACCCCCCTTGGCTCTGTTGGGATTTGGCCTAAACGGAGGAGTTGGGAGACGGTGGCGACAGTGGTCCCCAACTCTAACTTGCCCCCAAGGACACACAAAGTGGGTTGGGGACTTCCCTGTGTCATAAAGTGTGTATTAGGGGGCAACACACATAATAATAAAAACAAAGTAGTAAAGTACGTTTGGAAACTAGTTAGATCAGATTTTATTCATAAAACAAGTAAAATTTAGGAAAGAAACACATCAAATGAAATGCATACAATCAAGTACAAGATGCAAATGCAAATGTAACTCAATCTTAATGCTCATGCTAAAGAGCTTATTCATCCTACCTACCTACTCTAAGCATGAGAAGTGAGCATGTTAAGTAAAATCATACAACCAATGTAACCCACCTTGATATCTCATCAAGGCCTCTGGCCATATCTTTTTCGCTTGTGCTTGGTCATGGAACAAAACAACACAACATCAATCATCAAACGTAGGCATGCTGAAATTTCCATAGGAATATGAGTGAAAGTACATAAAGCAGCATGCCCAATGTGAATATTATCAATTAACATCAAACTCTTGCCATGCATAGCAAGTCGTCCTACAAGCTCTTCTATCCATGTTTGTATGAGGCTTCTGAATACTCTCCATTACAGGGCAGCCATCAATAACCTGCAATATTATTACCTTCAAGAGAAAGAGTTTTAGGTTCCCCCAACATCATCATATCTTCTACTAGGCATGAGGATGAAAATTGAAAGAAATTTCTGAAGGTGAAATTAGATTTTAGCACCACATTAGATGGCTATAGCTTTAAAGTTTAAAGTAATCACATGTTAATCTAGGAGATACCTTTGGCACTCCCACATTGCCACTATTACATGATGCACTTTCTAGTCCCATTGGTAATTTCTGGACATATATATATTTTCCCCCTCACATCATCAATTCTCAATTGCCTAACTAGAACAAGACTTGTTCCATATTATGAATATTACAACTAGAACATAAAGCATAATAAGGTAAGCAGAATGTCTTATCATAACATTCTCAAGTATTATTGATGCTAATTACATAGAAAACTTAACATGAAATTCATATTGTACCATCATCAAAAGGGACACAAATCCACTTGTCTGTCATTATATCAATGCATATTACTTTGCTTGCAGAGTAGGACCTGTTGCTGAAATATTTTCATTATAAGTCTTAGAGAGACAAGAAACTCTATTTGAAATTCAATATCAATGTATTCTTGATACTTATATTGAGTCTCATAACAGCTTTGTTCATTTTATCTCATCATTTCATGCTTGTAAGTCATATTTTAATGCGTGGATATTTCTTTTAATTGTCTTTAGATACTAGAGTTAGAGGAATCTCTATCACAGCTGAAGGTTATCCATGTTGCTGGAACTAAAGGAAAGGTAAACCTACTTATCATTAATAATTTTTATTGCATGTAATAATGCTTATGAAAGTAGGAACAAGAAAAGCTTTAGAGTTATTATTGGATGACGCATTGCAAATCTTGTTTGTAATAAGAAACATTTCTTTAAATTGGTAATAAAAGTTTCCTTGTATTGAGGGAAGCTAAATTTAAAAAATATTCAACTAGTCCCTTTTAGATCGCTGCCATACATGATTGAATGCTCTATCAAATATTTTTCAATATTTAGAACAGATGGACAAAATAATTAATATAATATTCAATGATTGACCACAATAAGATCAATGGGATTCAAAAAGTACATCTAGTATAAATACAACTATGATTGCTATGCTATCAAAAGGAGATAGAGATCTAACTATCTAGCTAAAAGAAGTACACAAATACATTTGAAAATTCTGAAAAAAAACTATGACAAGTACAAATAGAGGATGTCAAGAGCTAGAGGCTGAAGTTGAGTGATAGGGGAGATAAGATAAGATAATTTTGTTAATGTCTGACTAATGATAACAAAAGTAGGTCAATGGGACTCCTCAATTGAGTCATCTATCACTACAAAGGGTCCTCCTAGGTTCAAAAGCTAATTAATAGAAAATACAACATGAAATATGCTCAAATATATCCTCTATATTGTTAGAGTTTGGACCTATGTAAGTGTTCTCATCTTGGACACACTTTTTAGTTTAATAGGTACATTTGAACTTTGAAGGTGTCTGTTATTACAAATCTTGTAGTTGCCCCTTGAAATGATCCTATGCAGGATGGTAGAGGGAAGGCAACTAAATTTGTGACTTGTAGAAGCTAAGACCTCTGAAATAATCAATTGTCACGCTGGGCAAAGCTACCGACACTTTAGACTAGGTTAGTGACCAAGCCTAGGGGGCGTCCCTATGACCAAGATAACCCTATAAATGAGGTGAAAAAGTGAATTACCCAGGGTATTTTGATTAAACCTCTTTGTATGATAGTAAATTAGAGATTCAAGCAATTACTAAGAGGAAATGCATGCCCGTATGAAAAGCCCTAAATTACCCTACGGTTTCAAGCATGAAAATCAAATATGAGGGTAACTAGGTGAAATTAAATGAAATTGGAAACACAAATGAATTCCTAGATGAATAATTGTGAATAATTGTTGGAAAATGATAACTTTGAAGGTCCTTTCTCATATTTTTGGTGTGTGTGATGATAAGGACTTGTAAAGGCTTTGTCCTTTGTCTATTTATGTAAAAAGTGTCTTTTATATAAATAAATTGTTTTTTGTTTTGTACTTCATAAAGTGGATCTTTTTAATGATGTATTTAATAATTAATGAATTTAATTATTAAAAATAAATATTCATTAATTATTTAAAAGTGAATGTTATGATGACCCTTGATCTTGTAATTAATTCTCAACCCTAGATTAGGGTAGTTGGGGAAGGTAGTTACAACATTGAAGTATAAGACAAAGTGAAAGGACATTGAAGGACGCACTCACCATTAGAAAGGGAAGAAGAAGAATGTGAAGAAGGTAGAAGAGATACCCTAGCAGCAGTGGTATGATTTCTAAGAAAAGGAGTAGCAACACATTTTCCAAGACATGCTGTAGCATTTATTGCAACCGTACAACAAGTACAGTCACATGTGTGAGGGAACGAATTCCAAGGAAAAATTGATTTGCATTAAATGCTGGTTGTACAGTCTGTACAACATTAATTGCAGGCTTGTGTGGGTGCAGTTTTCGAGGTAAAACATATAGCAAGAAGTACAGGCTGTAAAACATGTGTGGGGGCCATACAGCTGTCAGTTTGCACGAAAAACGAGGTAGTTTGCTGCTGTCATTATATTTGGAATTTTTGTTAGTGAGGGTTGAAGAAATAATTTTCTTGTGTTGAAATTTTTTTGAGTACTCTTCTTAATGAGAAATTCTTCTTCAGGGTTTTCCCCAAGTTAGGGTTTTTCTTGGTCATTTGACCAAAACATTTGTGTACAATGTGTTTGCTTCATCTTCAGTGGTTGAGAAGTGTCTTTGAATTTGTGGTTTTATTTTCAGAGTCTATGAGCAAATTTTAATTAAAGCCCTAGACATTCAAAGAGTTTGACATAATGCATGTATTAGAAGTTTTATGCTTATGCCACTTTTCTTCATGGTATTAGAGCCACAGTTAAGTATTTTTTTTGTAAGTAAGCAGCGGTACCTTCTATTACTGATATAAATTAAGGATAATTACAATGAAAATTTTTGAGTTTCTTGAGGCATACAACCTAACCACAGCTTGACCCATACTGGGGAGTCCGATCATAGAAGTTCTACCCAAGATATTGCACCCAAAATAAAGCCAAACTTTGGCCTAGTGGCCCTTAAACCGACAAGTTTCCCCCCTAGATTGACTATGTTTACACAAAAATTGAGTATGATAACAAGACATTACTGGCATCGAAATGCAAAAAAAAGAAGTCACTGTACAGACTACCCACAGCAACAGACCCCCTTCGGCTCATGGAGCTAGCGGCTCGGTGGTGGGCCTAGCCGTGCCATTCCCTGTATTCTCGGTTGCCTAGGAGAGATATCCCTCCAACGCATCATCCATCGAGCACACTCCCTCCAAGTTGGTCTGTTGGCCACGCTTGATCATCAAGATGGCCTCTCTAATTGCCTTCACCATCCGGTCGCGAGCTTGAAGTTCTCTGGCGAGGAGGATTCTTACTGCCCAAAACATATTAGCAACAATCGTTCGTCTTTGGTGGGACTCCAGTTCCCTTAGGAGGGAAACCTCCATAAGTGCTATTTGAGCCTCAGTGGTTGCTGGGGTCTCCGTGAGGTACTGGGTCCTCAGTTAAAGTCCAGAGGGGGGATATCATCCGTCACCCTTGTCTCTTGCTTCGAAGTCCTTTCCTCCCCTAAGCGAACCCTCTCACCAGTACTACGTCGAGAGCCTCTCTTGTTATGCATGCGCCATCTGGGGGCCATTATGCACAGAACAAGGGTGCCCGAGGTGAAAGAAATCCTGCCAAGTAACTGAAGCCAACAATTCAGATAATACATAAAAAACCACATGACATCTGGTCCAGGAGGACGAGCCCTTATATAGTTTTGAGCCAGCATTGGAGGTCTGAACGCCATTAATTTTAAATGACCAAACCCTTGCTCCAGACTGTCCATGGTACACACACTCATTCCTTCGTACTCACTGATCTTAATCAGATCATTCCTTACCCATGTGCCACATGCTTCAATTCTGCAAAGATCCAGGAGCTGCTTCGGCTTCATCCTTTCCCACACTCTGTATCCTGCACGTACATCATTTCTTCTGTTAATACTTCTATCCTTCCTCATTCGGGCATTAATCCCTTGTGCTTGAAATGAGCCTTGACGAGAGTGCTTTGCCATCATTTAAGGTATACGTGGCGTTACCGCCTAATTCGCACCTCGAGTCATGTGGCAGAAATCTTCAAGCCACTGGGTGCCACCTTGGTGGCAAGCAAGAGTCAAGTGCTGTCACTTGATCTTGACTCCTTCGTCTAGGTTCTCTCCTAGCGAAGCCAAGGGGGGTGGTCCCTAGTAAAATAAACTAAGGTGTTTAATCTATAAAAATAAAACAACTAGTCTGGGAGATGATGACAATAAATACTGAAACTAAGATGAACTGCAAATAATTTAAATAACTAGCATTTAAAATATCATTCCAAATAACACATTGATTAACTTAAGCATAAAACATAAATGGAAATGCAAGATAGACCAGTGCTAATGGAGTGCTTGTAAGGGGTTTGCTAGTGGAGTCTCAAGAAGTATTGCAGTTGTCTCGGTTAGTCAGTTTTAGATTTATTAAATGAGTAGTTAGGGAGTGGATAAATTCTTGGCCAATTTTATTAAGAATATGGTAATGATCTTATTATTATAAGGGAAAAGGTATTCTAGATATACCTAGGGAGTACGAGGAATATGTTTGGATTTACCAAGGAGTGGCTCTCACAGTGACATGTGGGCTAGATGGAGTCGTGGGGTTGTGTTCAACACTACACCAAACGAGGGTGTAGCTTAAAGGTGCCCTAATGTCACTTTCTAGTGGTTCCCGCTTCATGTGCAAATTTTTCCCACAACTTGGTAAGATCGAAAGTAGGGCCGAATTTTCACTTGTAGGATTAACTTGAAGTGTTCAACTAATTACTAGTCACTTCAATCCCTTTCTGATTGTCCCACCGATCTTGCCAAAGGCTGTAGTGGTCACAAGAGCATACAGGGATTGAAGCCTTATAAATTTTAAGTGTTTTAAGAACTAAATGTGAATTTTTAAATCACAGCGCCGATACTCTCGTTACCGAGAACACAAGCAGATTGGGTAAATTTTACTTAAAAAATTGAAAGAAATTACAAAAAAAAATTAGAAAAACTCAAAAAATGAAAAAAGTGTGAACCCCCCTTGGGGGATGAGGTGTGGGCACTTGGCTGCCCACTTACTTCTATTTTTTACAATGATTTAGAATAATAAATTACTTGTGTTCCTTTGTAGAATAGGAAACACAAGTTTTACAATGTAGGGCATTAGAAAAATAACCAGAGAGAGAATTGTGAAAAGAGGGATCTCTGGATTGCTTATTTCTTCGAAATTTGGCCAGGGTGCCTCTCTCTTTTATCTACTTCTGCGGCAAAACAGCAAACAAAAGTTATGCTAAAAAACAGTGAATCAATTAAATAAAGATATGAAATTTTAGCATAAAAATTAGTACTTCGAAAAGATAAATTTTGCAATTTTTAACAAGTACTTAAGCAAGTCTAGATCTATGAAATATTATTTTTTAAAATCAGATCAGAACTTTTAAATGTGCATATATAAATCAAAATGCTAAGATATTTTCCAATATATTTTTAAATATGCAACAAGAACTAGTAACTAAAAATTTAAAATTTTATGTGACGAAAAGAAGGGAGAAATAGTGCCCCCAAAGTTTGGAAGCTTGGGCAATGGAGTTTTCCAATGGAAGGAAGAGAGATATAGATCTTCCAATGATGACACAAAGATGTGGGAGAGTCAAACAAGATCCACCACCTCTTTGAAAGAGCTATCTGCACAGCTTGAACTAAACCTTGAAAGATTTTGTTAATAACCTGTATTGCTTGCACAAAAGATTAGAGGAATATGCATACAAACAAGTAAAACATATGATTTCTTGATCTTTGCATATAAGAAGACAAAGAGCTAAGCAAGTAAACAAACTTTGATTAGTTCTTTAACATTTATCCTACCAAGCATGGTTATAACAATATACTAACAAAGCATAAAAGTGATACAAGTATACCTCACATAAGAGAATAGATCATCCACACATTGATACGCTACACAGGTATCAATTAACTTATTAAAAACAACCCTGTAAAAATGGAAAAAAAATATTTTTTTTCGAAAATTAAAAAAAAACCTATGGGGGGCTTAGGACATGTTCATAATGACTCAAATAATGATTAGCATGGTAATATAGATTGATACATAGGTTTTAATAACCTCCTAAGGCTTAATTACTAAGACAATCATTCCAGCTTTGGAGGTTTGAGTGAAAAACTTGAAAATGATTTATCTCTTAAAAACAGTAAATAATTAACAAGGAAAAAACACCCTGGAATAATGCATTAATGACTAAGTCCTAGGAAACCAAACCTTTTACATAAAGTCATCATGCTAACTCATTTTATTGCAATTCCCCATGGGGTATGAACATGTTAATTTAAACAAAAAAAGGCTTAGTAGGCCTGCAAGGACTTCTGAACTTGAAAATTTAACAAGTGATTGTTCATCTTTGGCGGCTCATTTAGAAATCCAACTTAGTGCAACTTAGTTGGTAACATCTAGCTCAAACTGCGGGACGCGTGCTTGATTTGGTCTTTAGGCAAGGAGAGCATGCGGGAACCATAGAATCTCTGGTTTCAATAATCTGTAAAAACATCTCAACTTGACAAGCCGACCTTAGTAGCACAAAATCTTGCAAAATCCAACGAACCACTAAGTTACTTTATTAGAAAGTAAATGAAAAAATGAAACTTTAACTAAAGAAAAAGATTATTTTTCCTAAGTACAAAAAAGAAATGCAAAAAGTAAAGGCTCACTTTAAGGAGATTATTTTCGTACTCTAAGCATAACATAGTCAAAACGTTAAGTGAAATGATAAATCCAATGCAACAACCTTAACATTTTCTAAAAATTTAAATATTCTCCTTTGTCTTTGGTTACCAGCCAAAGCAAGGACATATCTATTAGAAAGTGCAAACCTGCATGGATATCTAGGATGGGCAGGTTGGATGGGAGATCATAAGCATATAATACTTCATCAAATTTCTTTCCAAACTGGCATGAGCTTCCACAGGCTTCTTCTATCCAAGCTTGGATAGGGCTAATGTACACATCTGCATGATGAAGCAGGTCAACAATTCCATCACAGATATCAAAAGGGATTGTCGAATGATAATTCTCTACGTAAGCCCCAGGCTGCTCCAAATCATAAGGAACCTCTAAATTAGAAAATGCAGTCTAAGGCTAACCCTCCATCGGTTGTATCAAATTTGACTCTTCAATGCACTGCCTCTCAAAGTCCTTATTGTTAATACTTCTGTACGATTTGGGATGATATGGCTCTGAATGATCGTAAGAAAACTTTGAATGCTCCTCTTCCATACCGAGACCTCCCCAAGTTTCTAAGTGAACACTCCTTGCTGTGGACATGTCATAGATGGGATTTTCAATAAAACTTCCAAAAGATTCTGAATAAGCACTCCCTTCTCTAGACATATCGTAGATGGGATTTTCCATAAATTTCCAATAGTCATCATCCCCATCCATGTCATATGTGGGGGACTCTTCATCCTGGCTATCCATGTCTTCCTTGTATTCATAACAATCTTCTTCAGAAGATTTGGTTTCAAAAATGTTACAAGGCAATAAACTTTCCAAACCTTCATCAACATGTGGAGAACAAGGGCTAGTGTCATCACACAGCATACAGATCTTATCATAAGTTTCTTTATAGGCTTCTGAAATGGTTTCTTCTCGAGGTAAATCTGGAGAAAAACTGTGATCATTATCAATAAAATAATCATGAGAACACTCCAAACTTTCAATAGTTTCTATTATGATATCATGAAGAGGATCTTCAATAGTATCTTCAATCAAGGAAACTTTATGAACATATTCAATGGAATCACTTGGGATGTGTTGCTCAATGGGTTCCTCTAGCTTTTCCAAATCTTCGTTATTTTCAGTTAAAGTGATACGAGGATGGTTTTCAACAATGTCTCCAAATAAGGGTTCTTCGAGAAACTCTTCAACGGGATTGTCATGGATGTGCCCATATTCATAATCTTGTTGTGTATTGAGAAAGACCTCATATTCTTCAATAAGCCGATTAATCTCTTCCTTTCTTAAATAAATTAGAGGGACTTCCACACATTCGACGTTGCCTATGACAGCACGAGGAAGTTCTTCGATGGGAGTATCATGGATCTCCTCTTCACTGAAATGTTCAAGAAGTGATTCCAAGTCTTCAATACTTTGTATCATGACAAAAGGTCCATCATATGTTTCCATGTGATACTCTGTCCTAGATAGGTAGAAGGTAAAGATCTTTTCAAGGAATTTTTTCAAACCATTCATACTACCCCTACCATCATGCCATTGCTCTAAAAACACCCAAAGGAAGCTTGGAAAGGAGGTTATACATTTATTAGGAAGGTCCTAATAGAACCAACAACTAGCATCTCCTTGAAAAGTACTAGCAAACATTTCCATCATATTGTTCTCATAAAGAACATTGGAGTCAACCAACAATTGAATGAAAGACTTGATATGCTAGATGGTCGAATCACCATAATTTCCATGAAAGACTCGAAGCCATTTATATACATCCCCCACATCATGACCAAAGCTAGGAAAACCCGGGATGTTTGAGAAATCGATAGGATGAAAAAGTCCGGCTATCTGGGCATTGTTATCACCAAACTTGTAGTTGCCCCTTTGAGATGGATCCAAAATGGATGGTAGAGGGAATGGGCAACCAAAGAGGTGAACCAAGATAGCCTCGACTCCCAAATGGATGGTTGTCACGCCAATCGATGCAATCTTCACTTGATGTTATCTTAGCCCAAGACAACAATGGGGGAGACCTTGACCTACTCCCGACAGGAGATGTCAAACCTAGACACTAGATCAAATCAATGGAAGATGAAATACGTAAGGTATAAGGTAAAGTAAACCCTAGATCTATGGATGAAGTCACAAGATGAGTTATGGCTTGGATCGAGAAGGTTATGAAGTGTGAAATTGATCCAAGGTTGAAATGCAAGTGACTTATGAGCTTTACTCCTAGATCTAGGATCAAGGTACCAACAAATGATGAAAATATTCACTTCCTTGGGAACCGTGTCCAATGCAGGGAGGTTAAGGACAAGGTTGGGGCTAACGAGTACCAATGAATAGACTTGATGAAAGGTATTACAGTATCAGAATACCCAAGCTTCAGAGATAGGATCAAAACACAGGAAAAACTGGCCACAAGAGGAATGCACTAGGGTTTAGGGATTAGTGCCTTGGAGTTTGGGTCTTGTGGAGTCACCCAAGCATGACGCCTAGGAGAACCCACTTTGGGTTTGACCAGATCTACAATATCCATAAATGGTTTGCCAAATGATCAAGTGGTTTGATCCATATAATTTTCCGATTATTTTTAGTTGGGGTTTTGACAATAAAATGAAGATGCCAATGGATTGGAATCAAGAAAAGAGGAACAAACCTGTGGATCTTACCTGGATAATCTTGTAGATGCCTTGATGATGATGATCTATGCCGTCTTGATCAATTTGAGAAGATTTAGATGAAGACTCTATGCAAATCGATTTGCCCAAGGAAGCCAATGCGCCCTCCCTCCTGCACAATAAACGTCAACAATATCAAATTTGATGCATCAAGAGAAATGGACAAATGCTACAGAAAAATAACAAGATGAAACCATAGATCACAATGATACTAATGATAACACCCTGATACAAGCGATGCCAAACAAGCGAGTTGAGGAAGCCCTGCAAAAACGCCCAAGTGAAGTCGCCCTCCTGTAGACAAAAGAAAATTTCCACGAAAATATAGATCTCACCACAAATACTCAAATGCTAGGATGCAATAGACTTTCCAATCACCATCGAAGAACACCAGATGCAAAGGAGACCCAAGAATTTCCACAAAAGAGTTTTTCTATTTTTAAAATTCCAAGAGCCAAAGACCCCTTTACAATGAAAATCTCTCTCCTTTAAATAGAATGGAGAGATACCAAAATCCTAACCACCTTTTGAATGGATGGCTAAGATTAAAAGATCAAAATGTTCTAATCAATGGTTGAGATGAGCTCAACATGAAGTACATGGATCAACATAATAATATAACACATTAATGGACAAAATCGCCCTAAGAGAGGGGATCCCACTCAACATGGAAAAATAAACATGAATAAAGCTCATGGTGGGTCTAGAGGGTAGTGTCTAACACCCTTAGTGTGTCCCCATGGCACAATATAAATAAAATATAACTCTAAATGCAAAATTGTGCCTCTCTGGGAAAATCGTGAGCCTCCAAAAGCTCCAAAAAATCATAAAATATGCTGGAGAGATGGGTGTGGGTCCTCCTGAATGTTGAAACTACTGGAGAAGGGGCTGAAGACATCACACTCATCATCAAAACTTATCCCATGCCATTCCCTTGCCTCAGTAGCCATTTTAACCATTTTTAATCTGCCTTGGGAACTGTGAACCTGACCAAACTGCCACTTGGAGTGCCTGCGTTGTCCAACTAATCCCACCAGGCTCTCTGGGAGGGGGGTACAATGGTAAAAACAAGTGGTTGGACCACCCCCTCCTCGTACAACGCCCTAGGTGAACAAATCAAATCATCCCTCTGCTCTGACAGGCCATTTAACATGGGAAAACTGCACCAGAATGGTATACTGAGAGAAATCATCATTGTAACTACCCGAAATTGAAAACAAACTGTCTCATTGGATTTAGGGAGCCCAAATCCATCTAAGGTGTATACTCATACACCCTACAGATCTCTGCATGATCCTGTACAATATCTAATATGCCTAGACAGATAAAATAATGATGATCTGTAAATGATCAAATAATGCTGAATGCCACAAATCATCATCACAAACCTATAACCACTGCATAGAATCATCTGGTGACCTGTAATAAACCACATATCATGTATCTACATCATCCGAGGTCTATCCACCTTATGTCCCGTGGTCGACATTGGTCAAACTAGGTTTGACCAAGTCAACATGACCAATAATATGACCCAGCCTAACATCAAACTGCTGCAAGTGTTAGAGTTTAAAACATGCTCTACACATTAGAGGAAATTTGGGGTCTAAAATGGGCCTCCTAAGGAAAATAATAAAAAAATCCACATCACACTACAAATATGCCATGTCATATTAAATCTAATGAAAATCTAATGAAAGTCAACCTAAATCGTCTCACTAATGGTAGTTGGCAACTATATTGAGTTAATGTAGAGTTAAGAGATATTGGTTAAAAATATTAATGAAATATTTAGATTCTTGTGCACACATAATAAATGATAGGAAACTTTTGAATTTTATATTATTATTTTTTTAAATGAATAGACCACTACTTTTTATATATTTAATAAATGTGAAACTCAAATATATTCATTTATAATGAAAAATATAATTATAATAGTATTAAAAAAATAAAAAAATCACCATTATTTTTTTAAATAAATTTTATATTATTTCATATAAAAAATATTACATCACATAAAATAAAAAACAATAAACTATGTATATTCATATTATTTTTTATATTAATATAAATTTTTTTTGTAGTTTAATGGGTAGGTAGGTAAGAAAGAAAAAAAGTAAAATCAAATTTTATTATAATTTTAGTAACATTAAAAATAATTTTTTATTTTGTTAGTATTTAAATGTTTTATTTATTTTTGGATGTAATAATTAAATATATTTATTTTTTAAATATTATTTAATAATATTAAAAATACTAAATATCTTTTATTAAGTATTTCAAGATAAGTCTATTTAAAATTAAATATTATTTAGTTTCTTTTAAAAAAATTGATCAATAAATGTTTTTAGTATTTCAAAATGCTTCCACTACAATTTTAATTAATGCGAAGGTTATGTTTTAGAGGAGTTGGAAGTAGTGATCAAATAAAATATTCTATATTTATTAGTTAAAGTTTATTTATCTTATTTCGAGGTGATCTTTTCAAGAACTTAACCAAGGTGAAGTCGATATGGAGTTAGCTATTGTCAAATTAAAGTATGATACATAATCATTATGTGTCCAACTCAACCATAATGGTTGACCAAAGATATTGAAATTCTATTGGTTTAAAAATTCAACTCAATCCAGCTCATCCATGGCACAGTTTTTTATAAGGCCCATTTTAGACCCCAAATTTCCTCTAATGAATCATTCAAGTAACAATTATAACAAATAGTAATCATTTCACTGCGGTCTATCAACCAAATATATAGAGTTTTGTTAATTATTAATTATGGCTCAGACCAGACTTTCAAGACCATACTCACTTCATAGTTGTAATCAATTTGCTAGTGAAGGATGAAGGCTAAAAATCAAAAGGCTAGGCTAAAGGGTGATTGCTAACTTGACACTGTGACACTTTGGATATGGAAAGGGGATACTCATTTTAGCATATGCCGGACAAACAATAACATAGGGGATGGCATTGTCTCACAAATGGGTAAGTTACGTTCAGAAGTGCTTATTCACCTTGACAAATGCTCACAATCCATATCAAATACAAGTGAGGCCAACAATCTTTTAGATATAACTTTTAAGAACCATTGCTTTTTTGGGCCTTTGAGTTTCCATAGCCTTGATCCTTGCATGTTCAAAAACACTTGTTACATGGGTTTCACATTTCACATTTACACTTCAAAGCCAATTTCATTAGGCTTGCCTTGCATTCATGCGTGTTCAGAAACACTCATCCCATGAATGGGATTTTCACAAGATATTCATTTCATTTCCATATACATTGTATTGATGGAAACGCTATTTGTTTCAGGTTTAGCCAACACAACCTAGGCAACTCAGAGTCGAGACACAAATAAACAGGGAAGCTTATCCAACAAAGAGGCTACACTGGGGGAAACTACTCCATGCCACTAGTCAAGTCGTAAGTCGGGTTATAAACATAACTGGAAGGTAATGGATGGGTGGAGGTAGTGAACAATGAGACCAACACTAGCAAGCCAAAGTATGGCAAGAATGATCACCTCTATTCTCCTTAAGGAGAGAAAAACCAATGAGTATGTGTCAAGAACTTCCAGGTCTAAGTAGGGACATACATACATAATATCAATACAAACAGGTCCACATATTTATATGATCGCCATATCATGACACTAAATGCTAAGACATGTAACAAAAATGAGTATTAAAGCAATAGTAACCACAACACAAGATAATACCTACTGAATCATATACCTGTAAATAACCAATCCGAACCAACATCTGTCCACTGAGAACTTGCTACAACTACTCTAGACAACATTGATTGCTCTGTAAATGGCTAAATGGCTACATCAATCTTCAAATCTAAGTGTCTTGAGACTCAGTCGTGGCATGGGAAAATACTATAGTCCATCATCAAATAGTGATCCATCATAGATGCTCATCTCAGCATCTCATATGTAAGGGAACTGACTGAAAAAGTGTACTAGAATATGAAAATAGTATATGGTAGCCTGGCTACTATATGTGTGATAACAAGCACCACACTGCTCCCTTAATTCATCCATATAAAAAATCAATAGTATGCATTTGATATAACCATTGAACCTTGTACCGAACAGGTGGAGCAGTCACATGATGAGCTTTAAAGGTTTTAATATGTTGCATGGGCTCATCTACACACAACAAAACTTGGGTTTTATCCCTTCAATGGAGTCGCCACGTGAGAAGAAAAAAGATGCATTTAGAACTTTCTCACAAAAATTTTCTTTTTTGCTTTTCTTTTGTAGATTATGAAAAAGAAAAAAGGTAAGTGGAGTCACCTGATGAAAAATTAAAAACTAATCTAAAAAATCATTAAACAAAAGAAAAAGCAAAAAGAGAAAACAAAAGTCGTACTCCGGGAATGGAAAGATTTATCCCCGACAATGGCACCAAAATGTTTCCGCCTAATTCGCACCTCGGGTTACGTGGTAGAAATCTTCAAGCCACTGGGTGTGACCTTGGGGGCAAGCAAGAGTCAAGTGCTATCACTTGATCTTGACTCCTCTCTCCTAGGCTCTCTCCTAGGCTCTCTCTTAAATAACTTAGAGGGACTTCCACATATTCGACGTTGTCTATGACAGCACGGGGAAGTTCTTCGATGGGAGTATCATGGATCTCCTCTTCACTTAAATGATCAAGAAGTGATTCCAAGTCTTCAATACTTTGTATCATGGAAAAAGGTCCATCATATGTTTCCATGTGATACTCTGTCCTAGATAGGTAGAAGGTAAAGATCTTTTCGAGGAATTTTTTCAAACCATTCATACTACCCCTATCATCATGCCATTGCTCTAAAAACATCCAAAGGAAGCTTGGAAAGGAGGTTATACATTTATTAGGAAGGCCCTGATAGAACCGACAATGCTAGGAGTTAGGGCTTTGTGGGGGAACGACCAGAGTGTGCGAATTGCCAATGCTCATAGGTAAACTGAAACTACCCTAGTCATTCAATATTTTCATTTTTGCATTTTTCGCTTTGGTTGCTTCGGACTGCCATTGAGTGAGAGTGAGTGTTTCCTTTAAGTGAAGTTCAATTAGCTGCCAAACTTCCTCCGTTGTCCTATTCTTTTCCTCAAAAATTCGTTTGTTCCTCTCCTTCCATACTTCCCACGCCACAAACCTTGGGAACACCATAAACCCATACTTCCCTCAAGATCTGGGCGTTCCCTAACCCTGGCGCTTTTTCTGAACTTCTCCTCTTCTATATCCCAAAGGGAGGATACCATTGTGCATCTGTCCAGTAGTTGGTCAATTGTTTCAACCTCCTTATAACAAAGACAGCATCGGGAGGGACTGATCATACCTCTTTTCAGAAGATTTTCCCAGGTTAGGCTACGCCGACGTAGTAACAGCGAGCTGAAAGTTGCAATTTTGGGCCAAAGGTTCCCCTTCCATACCTTGCTGCATTTTGTCCTCCTTCAGCATTCTATGTGTTTCTGTAAGCAGACCTACCGCTTCTGCGATACTAAAATTACCTATATTGGAATACCCCCAGCGGACTTTGTCTAGTCCGTCCACCTTGGGAATCCTGCGAGCACATAGTTCCTCATAAAAATTGTCTAGGTTCTCTCTAGGGGCACGTGACTACCACCAGGTCTTGGGCTTCCATTCCCAGAATCGCCTGTCTTCCTGCGTGGGCTCCCAAAAGTCTTGCACCCGTTCTAGAGGGTTGCTTTGAATGTACAAATTTAGGTCTTGTATATCTTCTCTATCAACCAGGAAGGGTAATTGTTGCCATGCATCCCACAAAAAGGACGTTGACTCGCCATCCTGTACCTCCCAGAAACCGTGCCTTTGAATTAAACCTCTGTTCAATTGCGCCGCTTTCCAAATATGAGAGCCTGGTATGTCTTCCATAAACCTAATGAGATTCTACTTAGGCCAATGTGGGGCATGCTTGTGGTGCCACAACACTGCCCAAGGCTCCCCGGTGTGGGTGATCCACCTCTACCAGATTTTGGCCCCCATGACCCTGTTGACACTTACCGGGTCACGCAGTCCCAGACCCCTTGCTTCCTTTGAGGTACACAGGGTATCCCAATCAACTAGGGCCCATTTCTGGTGCCCTTGAGATCCTCCCCACAGAAAGTTCCTCTGTATGTTTCAGATTTGCTTAAGTATTGATTTTGGAGCAGCCAGGAGAGAGAAGAGGTAGAGGGGCATTGCTTGCAACACCGACTTTACCAGAATGAGACGACTTGGGAAATTGAGGGCTTTGAATGTCCATTGCTCGAGCTTGCGCTTGATTTTGTCGAGAAGATCCTTCCATGAAATTTGGCGAATAGATGATTCAACCAAAGGAGCACCTAGATACTTGGATGGGAGGTGACCTTCCGTGAATTCCAGAATACGAAGAATGTTCCTACTAGTGACTTTTGGTGTATTAAAAAAATAGACCTGGGATTTTTCTTTTTTGATCTCCAACCCACTAGCTTCTAGAAAGGTGTCTAAACCCTTTTTGATACCCCTGGCTTCCTGGACCGAGGAGGGGCCCATTAACATGTTATCATTGACGAATTGTTGATGGGTTTGAGGATCCATCCCATTACTGAGGGTAAGCCCCCAAATTTGGTTGCTGCGTTGCATAGCTTTGAGCATTCGACCAAGTCCTTCAGCGATAATAATGAACAGGAAGGGCGATAAGGGGTCCCCTTGCTGAATCTCCCTTGAGGCCGAGAATGGCTGTGACTGAGTTCCATTAACCAAGATCGAGAAGAAGGCCGAAGAGACAAGGCTCATTACCCATTCGATCCATTGCTCATTAACACCTCTGCATAGTTCCTATGTAATCTGATTATTGTTAATGAGAATGAACATCTCTTTCTTTGTACCATGTCGTTTATTTGTTCATCCATTTGAGATACAATTCTACTTCTGGTTTTGTAAATCTTCTTGCATTTTGTTACTCAATTAGATGTGGGTAAGCCCTCATTTGGAGAATGGCCCATTGATGATTGGCTATGACAGAGATACAGTGATATTATATCTTATCATTAAAAATAGTTTACATTCAGGCATATTAACTAAAGACAGTATTTTTTTAAATACATCATGTATTCATAGAAAAATATTTGCAAACAACAATGGAAAAAGTGGAAGGGTATATACAATGGACATCATAACCTCTTCTGTGTAACAACTAAAGCTAAAATACAATGAGAACAAGCTAGGCATTAATTATGTTTTCAAAATGCTCACTAGAAAGTTATCAAAATGATTAGAAGTTAGATAAATAATTTCATCTCTTTCTATTTGTATCACGTGAAAATGACATATGAGTTTCCTTACCTAAAATTTTATGTTATATGTGAGACCTGCATGATGTTTCATTTATGCTTCACTAATCATCAACCAGAATATCAAATCCAATATTTACATATAACGAAAGCAACCTCTGATATAGTTTGATTTATTATTATTATTGTGTAGATTTTGTATGGTTGTTTTTATCATACAAACTTTAATGGTCCATTTTGATTATATACATGTTACAAACCACATAAAATTATGATAGCTCAGCCAACAGGGGATCTTAGAATTGTTATTGACGTGAATTTTCCCTTTGTGTCAGGGTTCGACATGTGCATTTTCAGAGAGCATATTGCGAGCATGTGGCTTTCGAACAGGACTCTTCACATCTCCTCATCTTATTGATCTTTGTGAAAGATATCGAATAGATGGGTTAGTCTTGATAATTGATTTCAAATAGTTGAGAGGCTTGTTTTTGTGGTAGAGACTTGCTATCATTAATAGCTTGCCTTTTTCTCTTCTTGTTCTTTGTAAATGTTATTATCTGCTGTCTGTAGTTGCATACTTTTGATTTTTTTGTCTCGCTACTTGATCTTCTCTTTTGATTATCAATCCTGCAAATTGAAAACCATTATTAGCCTTGATGACGAATGGAAGTTTTATCATTATTTAGTTGATAAAAGTTATATGAAACTCCACATCCTTTCAAATAGAGTGTAATGACTATACAATGTATTCTTGACAGATTATTAAACTTCATAGAATAACCTTGAGAAAAGTATGAATATAAGAGTAAATAGTAGTCAATCATCTTATCAAAGCTACGAGTCAAATAGACTAGTGTATTCTTTCCATGGCTAGTCTTAGGGGCCACTATGATGAGATCATATACATATAGGTCTGCTCCTTACGTTTAAAGGAAAAGGACATTTATTGAATCTAAAATGCAATAGTTAATTATATTGCAAAACAAGTAGATTACGTTAATTAAAGGAAAAAGACATGCTCTCTAATTGAAGGGAGTGATTAGTAGAAATCTAGTAATTAAAGGGTGTGGTTGATCCATATCCACTGAGCATGTCAAAATTTCCCAATGACATCGAAAACAGATAAAATAAAATTCTAAAAGCTTTTTAAAATTGTCTTTATGCTTGTAGATTGTGTAGGTCTATTGCTTAATTCATTAACAAACTAGGAATGAGAATTCAGTCAAAATACACACCATAACATATTCAAACTAGTACGGCAAACATTTTTAACTGCAGAATGCTCATGGGGCAGAAACTCCATAATGGAATTAAGAAGTTTGTAATTTAATTACAATGCTCACTAATTTGTCTTCATCTTTGTTATAGCAACCAATTCATACAAGGTTCTTTACAATCTTGGCATTGTTTTGGAGGTTTGGAATCTTCCTTTGCTTACATAAATAGGTTCTCTCTCATTGCATCAACAAACTCTAATCCTGAGCTTGCTGCCATCATCTCACATGCTTTCAGTCTTCTTCACATCTTGCTGCCATCACACCTTGGGATTTCAACAAGTAATCCCGCCAAACTCTTTCAACCTTCTGAGTCCCTTTTCTAGTATTTGCGATCAAGAACCCCCCTTGTAATTGCTGACGCTTCTTTGAATAGCTCCCCTACAAGATTCAGTTTCCCCAATCATTGTTTACTCCAGTCTTGTTGTTGGCTCATTCTTCTTGAGTAAGTAACATGCAGTTATAGGTTTGTCTTGGCGATTAGAAGCTCTCATGGTGTTATATATTATGATCTTAACTTTCGAATTCCTTAACTACTTTATTGGACCTCCATGTGTAATCCATAGATTGCTTGACATGGTGCCTACATCCCTTACATGTGGCTTTGAGAGTATTGATGGGTCTATCACATGCAAGTTAAGGAGTGGCTGCTAGTTTTAGAGGCAACCCCTATTTTGTCTGTTTGTTAGTCCCTTCTTTGAATTTAGAACCTTCTTCGCAAGCTACAAAAGGATGTCACTTGGCATCACATTGGCCCTTGGGCATTGTTATCACGGATCTTGTAGTTGCCCTGGTAGAGTAATCTTGTATAGGATGGCAGAGGGGATGGAAAACCAAAGCCATGACCTATGAAAACCCTAACCCTCAAAAGATGGATGGTTGTCATGTCGGTTAGGACTTCCTTCGCTTTATGCCACTGGAGAAGCCTAAGTGACAATGGGGGAGACCCAGACCTATCTTGAAAGGACAGACCTAAAGCAAATCACCAGATCAAATTCCTGAGGAGAATACGTAAGGTGATTGCTGTTGAAAAGTTACCAAGGAAGTGTTGTTCACCTTGTGTTGCCTTGGGGTGGACAAGAACACTTTAGAAGGTGACCCCTAGTCATTTAAATTAATAAAGTGAGAAGTACTTTATATTTTTAAAGTCACTTTATTAAAAGTTAAGTTATGGTTTATCCTAAGTTCAAATTCAATGATAAAGTCAAGTGAGTGATTAATTAGAAGTGTCTTCACTTTATTAAATGACATGAGGTGCACTAAATGTCATTTATTATTTATTTAATGAGCATTTATTGTGAACCCTCAATCTAATCTAATCTAGACCATTGGATTGAAAGAGGAAGTTACCATGAACAAAAAGGCTTGGGGAGAGGCAAACCGTATCAATTGTTCACTTTCACAAGAGAGATTTTTGAGAAAGGAGAGAGCAAGAAGAAGAAGAGGACAAGGGTTTGAAGTGATTTCATTTCTAGAGAAAGAGAAAGAGAGAGAAGGATAATTCTGCAGGTTTCAGAGGCACAAAAACCAAGGAAGAATCATTATTTAATTTCAGCAATTTCAGCAAGGCAAACGGGATGTTTTCCAGGGCAGAATTTGCAGTTTTAATGGCAGATTTTTTCAGCACGTTTTTTGAGGTGATTTTTGCAGAATTTTGAAAAAAAAATTTCGATTTTTTTTTTTGTTTTTTTTTCTGGCCGTACATCCGTACGGAATCTGTGCAGTCTGCACATCCGTACAGTCCGTACGGAACTGGCCGTACGACACGTTTTTCGAGGCAAGTTGTGTGCAGAATTTTTTTTTGGGCTGTTTCTGGCACGTGGTTCGAGAAGAATAAATTCTGAAAGTCCAGCAGGCCATTCAGGGATTGACTGGCACGTTTACCAAGGCATTTGGTGAAGATAAGTACTGCTGTAATTTTATTTAAAGTTTGCCTGAAAAATAAAATCTCTCTCTCAAGAACAGGTTTTCCCTTAGGGGTTTTTCCTAGACCATTTTGGTCAAAAAATCTGAGTCTCTATAAATTTCATGTGTGGCTGATTTAATTTTCTGTGTTTGAAAATTTGGCTGTTAGAAATTTTCTGAGTTTATAAAGTTGAATGAATCTCAAGTGTTTCTAAGTTTTCAGTGAAAATTTTTAATTTTTAAATGTACATGCATATTGGGGTTGGGCATTAAACCATATGCAGTGATCTGAACTTGAAACCGGGTTGGGGTTTGAAAATTTACATGGTATCAGAGCACAGTTAAAGGGCTGGAAATTAAACTCAGAAAGAAATTTCAGACTTGGAGAAATAAGGGAAAACAGAGTTTGTGAAGAAACAGGTTCTTGAACTTATTTGCAATGATGGCCACTAGTTTGAGGGTAGAAGACAGGTTGGATGGAGCACAGAATTTTAGTCCTTGGAAGGCTAGAATTGTACTCATACTTCAAGAAAATGAACTATGGGATATAGTTGATAGCACTACTACAAATCCAGTGACAGTTCCAACAGATGCTGCTGCAAAGATTGTATTTGACAAGAAGGACATAAAGGCAAAAAGAATCCTTCTTGATGCGATAAAAGATCATGTGATTCCACACATCTCAGGTAAAACCCATGCTCATCTGATGTGGACAGCTTTAAACAAATTATACCAAAGTTCCAACGAAAACAGGAAAATGGTGTTAAGGGAGAAGCTGAAGGGTATTCGAATGAACAAGGGGGAGAACATGGTTCCTTACCTTACCAGGATTACACAGGTTCGAGATGAGCTTGGAGCGGTGGGGGAAAAGGTGGTTGATGCTGAGTTGGTTCGTACAGCTTTGAATGGCGTGGCAAAGCCATGGACTGTATTTGTGGAGTCAGTGGTTGCTCGTGAGCACATGCCTACATGGGATCGTCTTTGGGACGACTTCATTCAGGAGGAGACCCGGAGAGGGTATATACATGGGAGTGCATCTCACAGCAAGGAAGAGGAGGAAAATGTGGCTTTGGCAGCAAAGGGGAAGAAGAAGAAGAAGTTTAAGAAGGGTTCCAAAGATGGAACCAAGCAGCAGGATGGTGAGAAGAAGGACATGAGCAAAGTGAAATGCTTTGCTTGTTAGAAGTTTGGACATTATGCCGGACAATGCCCAAACAAGAAGAAGAAGAAACAGCAGACAGCAGCTTTAGCAGAGATTGATGAGTACGCTGCTAGATTTGACAGAGAGTTTTCTCTCTTTACTGATGGTTGTAGAGAGAGAGCATCATCTATCACCAGCAGGGACATTGAGAACCAGACGGAGCATTCCTTGATCGTTGGGCATTCACTGAGTGCTTCCACTACTCCCTCCACATGGTATATTGACAGTGGAGCTTCGAGACATATGACAGGTGCACGGGATATGTTCACTGAGATTTCAGAGACAGGCTTGGAGTTGGAGATAGTGTTGGGTGATGATACAGTGGTGAGAGCAGTTGGGCGTGGGACAGTCCGATTTGACAGGGACTCCATGTAGCCCATGATACTGAGGGATGTCTTGTATGTCCCTAGGCTGAAGAAGAATCTTGTTTCAGTTTCCGCTATTGAGGACAGAGGCTTTGGCATATATGTCCTAGATGGAAAAGTGTATATCTTTTCCAAAGCAGAGGGACCATCTACTTCATATGCGATTGGAGTTAGATGCGGGAAACTGTACAAGCTTCTCTTCCAGCCACATCATGCACTGGCACATACTGAGAGCAGCAGCGAGATATGTGAGTTATGGCACAGGAGGATGGCCCATCTTCATCATTCAGCTTTGAGGATGCTGAGAGACATGACTACAGGTTTGCCAGATTTCAGCACAGAGCAGAGTGGTGTGTGCTTTGGGAAAGTACACCAAGACTGCTTTTCCTAGCAGTGACAGCAGATCAGAGGGAGTACTTGACTTGATACATTCAAATCTGTGTGGTCCCATGTCATCTACCTCTTTGACTGGTTATGAGTACTATGTCAGTTTCATTAATGACTACTCCAGGAAGACCTGGATCTACTTCCTGAGGAGCAAGAAGTCAGAAGAAGTCTTGAAGAGGTTCCAAGAGTTCAAAGCTCTTGTGGAGAACCAAACAGGGAGGAGGATTCGAGTACTCAGATCAGACAATGGGGGTGAGTATACCTCCAAGGAGTTTGATGAGATTTGCAGACAGGAGGGGATAAAGAGACAGTTGACAGTTCCTTACACTCCACAGCAGAATGGAGTAGCGGAAAGGAAGAACCGTTCGATAGTGGGAGCAGCTAGAGCCATGCTGCATGATCAGAGTCTTCCTTTCTTTCTATGGGCAGAGGCCTGTAGCACAGCTGTTTATGTACAGAACAGGAGTCCACACCGTGCCTTGGGGTGCAAAACTCCCGAGGAGATGTTTACCGGGAAGAAGCCTGAGATAGGCCACTTCCGTATTTTTGGATGCCTTACATATTCTCATGTCCCTTCTGAGAAGAGGACAAAGTTGGAGGCTACTGGGGAGAAAGGCATCTTTGTTGGCTATGATGAGACTTCTAAAGCCTTCCGCATATACCTTCTTGCACAGAGGAGAGTTGTGGTGAGGAGGGAGGTGAGATTTGAGGAGGAGCGGGCCTTTAGAAAGTCTCTAGAGTCACAGGAGGAGCAGCAGCAGAGTACTACTTCACAGGTTACACCATCTCAGAGTTCAGTGAGTCAGGGCACAGGGTCACAGGTTTCAGGGGTGACTGGGTCACAGGTTACAGGTTCATCAGTTTCAGGTACTCAGTCTACAGGAACTTCTGGTACAGGGACAGGTTCACGGATCACAGGTTCACAGGTGACACCTTCACGTGATTCGAGCTCTTATGGTACAGGTTCAGGTTCACTAGGTACAGGATCTCAGGCCACAGGTACTTCTTCAGGGAGACAGGTATTAGATGAGGAGGTACAGGAGGAGGGTCTGCCACAGGAAGGTACTTCCAAGAAGAGAAAGCCAAGTTGGCTTAAGGAGCTTGTGAAGGAAGCTGAGGAGTCTGTGGGGCCACCCAAGAGGGAGGTCAGAGAGGGCAGGGCACCAGAGAGGTTTTCCAGTTACATGGCAGTGGTGACTAGCTTGCGTGAGTCCGAGCCTTCTACTTATGAGGAGGCATCCCCACATCAGGTTTGGAGAGATGCCATGATGGAAGAGTACAATTCCATCATGAAGAATGGAGTGTGGGAGATTGTTTCGAGACCGGAGGGGAAGTCAATGGTGACTTCCAAGTGGCTCTATAAAATCAAGTATGCTGCGGATGGCAACATCGAGAAGTACAAAGCTCGGTTTGTGGCACGGGGGTTCTCACAGGTAGAGGGAGTTGATTATGATGAGACCTTTGCACCAGTTGCTAGATTTTCTTCGATTAGAGCAGTGATCTCCATTGTGACACAGATGGGTTGGAGGATTCATCAGATGGATGTGAAGACCGCTTTTCTCAACGGTCTTCTACAGGAGGAGGTTTATCTGGAGCAGTCGCAGGGCTTTGAGATACATGAGAGAGAGTCCCATGTTTGCAGGCTCAGAAGAGCCTTGTATGGTCTGAAGCAAGCCCCTTGGGCTTGGTACTCGTGGATTGATTCTTATCTGCTTTCGATTGGGTTTCGAAAGAGTGAGGCTGATCCCAACCTATATTTCATTGTGGTTGGAAATGATCCGCTCATTCTTTTGCTATATGTTGATGACTTGTTTATCACAGGGGAGGAGCACCTGATTGTAGCATGTAAGAAAGACCTTGCTTCAGAGTTTGAGATGACAGATCTTGGGTTGATGCATTACTATTTGGGGATGGAGATTTGGCAGGAGGATGGACATGTTTTCCTGGGGCAAGGAAAATATGCTGCAAATATTCTGAGGAGATTTCGAATGGAGGATTGCAGACCCATGTCCACACCCATGATCACCAACTGGAAGAAGCTTCATGCTTCTGAGGGAGAGTTGGTGGATCCTACCTTGTATCGTCAGCTGATTGGATCGTTGATGTATCTGGTCAACACCAGGCCAGATTTGAGTTTTGCGGTGAACACTCTCAGTCAGTTCAATGTGGAGAACCAGGAGTGTGCATTGGATAGCCGCAAAACATGTTTTGAGATACCTTGCTGGGACAGTAGATTATGGTCTGGACTATAGGAGGTCAGATGGAGGTGGCTTGGTTGGTTTCACAGATTCAGATTGGGCAGGCAGTGTTTCGGATCGGAAGAGCACTTCCGGTTGTTGTTTCAGTTTGGGCTCGACAGTTGTGTCGTGGTTTAGTCGGAAGCAAAAGTCCGTTGCTTTGAGTTCTGCTGAGGCTGAGTATATGGCAGCCAGTAAGGCTAGTTGTGAAGCATAGTGGCTTCGCAAGTTGATGGTAGATTTGTTTGATCAGGAGTTGAGGCCTACAGTCATTCACTCTGACAATCAGAGTTGCATTAGGCTTTCTGAGAATCTAGTGTTTCATGACAGGTCTAAACATATTGAGATCAGATATCACTTCATCAGAGATTATGTTCAGAGAGGAGCTGTTGAGTTACAATACATTTCTACTGATGAGCAGGTGGCTGACATTCTCACGAAGTCTTTGGGAAGAGGGAAGCATATTCATTTCAGGGACAAGTTGGGAGTGGTGAAGAACAGCTTCTTCGGTAAGAGGGAGTGTTGAAAATTTACCAAGGAAGTGTTGTTCACCTTGTGTTGCCTTGGGGTGGACAAGAACACTTTAAAAGGTGACCCCTAGTCATTTAAATTAATAAAGTGAGAAGTACTTTATATTTTTAAAGTCACTTTATTAAAAGTTAAGTCATGGTTTATCCTAAGTTCAAATTTAATGATAAAGTCAAGTGAGTGATTAATTAGAGGGGTCTTCACTTTATTAAATGACATGAGGTGCACTAAATGTCATTTATTATTTATTTAATGAGCATTTATTGTGAACCCTCAATCTAATCTAATCTAGACCATTGGATTGAAAGAGGAAGTTACCATGAACAAAAAGGCTTGGGGAGAGGCAAACCGTATCTATTGTTCACTTTCACAAGAGAGATTTTTGAGAAATGAGAGAGCAAGAAGAAGAAGAGGACAAGGGTTTGAAGTGATTTCATTTCCAGAGAAAGAGAAAGAGAGAGAAGGAGAATTCTGCAGGTTTCAGAGGCACAAAAACCAAGGAAGAATCATTATTTAATTTTAGCAATTTCAACAAGGCAAACGGGATGTTTTCCAGGGCAGAATTTGCAGTTTTAATGGTAGATTTTTTTAGCATGTTTTTCGAGGTGATTTTTGCAGAATTTTGAAAAAAAAAATTCAAATTTTTTTTTTTATGGCCGTACATCCGTACGGAATCCGTACAGTGCATACGAAACTGGCCGTACGACACGTTTTTCGAGGCAAGTTGTGTGCAGATTTTTTTTTTTGGGGCTGTTTTCGGCATGTGGTTCGAGAAGAATAAATTCTGAAAGTCCAGCAGGCCATTCAGGGATTGACTGGCATGTTTACCAAGGCATTTGGTGAAGATAAGTACTGCTGTAATTTTATTTAAAGTTTGCCTGAAAAATAAAATCTCTCTCTCAAGAACAGGTTTTCCCTTGGGGGTTTTTCCTGGACCATTTTGGTCAAAAAATCTGAGTCTCTATAAATTTCATGTGTGGCTGATTTAATTTTCTGTGTTTGAAAATTTGGCTGTTAGAAATTTTCTGAGTTTATAAAGTTGAATGAATCTCAATTGTTTCTAAGTTTTCAGTGAAAATTTTTAATTTTTGAATGTACATGCAGATTGGGGTTGGGCATTAAACCATATGCAGTGATCTGAACTTGAAACCGGGTTGGGGTTTGAAAATTTACAATTGCTTGAAACCAAGGTTACAAAAAATCGAACCGACAGTTGAATTGATCGACCCTGAAAACCAGACCTGGACTAGAACCGGACCAAAACTGGGAAAAAAACCAGATCACTAAGCTGGTCCACCAAAATTACAAAAACTACTTAAATTTTGAAAAATTATATATATATTCATGTGCAACCATGTGAATCCAAACCATTATACACAAATTTGTGAAAAGTGCTCTTGCTATGTGCCATACTGAGCATATTTCACTAGAACCTTCCCCACTCAACCAACTTTTAAATTAAAAAAAAAAATTAAAAATACCCTCTTAAGTGTTGTTCTACAGTTATGGATGCAACCAGTCAAAATTGGAACCGGGACTGGTCAAAACCGGCCGGTTCCGTACAAAACCGATTATTTCCGGTTTGACCCGGTGAGGCCCTCAAACCGGTCGGTTTTACCAGTTTTGGTCCGGTTTTTGTAACATTGCTTGAAACCCTAGATTCAGGGGATAAGCCACAAATTAAGGAATACTTGAGTAGGGGTGGTTAAGGATGTTGGAAATGTTAGTCAAGTAAGATAACATAGTGACTTATGGAGATTGGAATCAAATCTAGGATTAGTGTGCTGGTTCAAATGATCAAACCCGAGACCTTGGGGGAATTAAGCAAATAAATGAGAAATTCCCAGGACGAGGTTGATATGAAGAATTAAAGCTTCCCACACACTGACTTGGATGAAGGATTCAACAATCAGAGAAAACCCAAGTAAAAAACGGAAGAATAGACACAAAGAAACTCCCTGCTAGACTAAGAGGGTCGCTACGTCATTAAGGGATTAGTGCCTTGAGATGGGTAAATGGAGTCCAATGCTGACGCCTAGGAGAGAGAGGGCCTTTTTCAGGATGGCTTTCAAAACATAGATCGCCGAATTTGCAGATTCGCTGTGCAAGTCGATCCGATGATTTTTCCTACTTCTAACAAAGGTTTTTTCAATAAAAAATCGTGATGGGCAAAGCATGAGAAAATCAAAGGACAGAGAACTTAACTGAGAAACATATTTGAATCATGTTGATGACCTCCTGGATGATGAAGTATGTTTTCCTTTCGATCAAATGAGAATTTCGAGCAAGATCTTGATGGATTGCTGCTTCAGTTAGTGCCCCTTGCGCCCCCTTCAACCTGTCAAATCAAAGAAATTCAATCAGCAAGAAAAACGAACGAGATTCATAGAGTAAGGAAAGTACAGGAAACAAGAAATCATGAAGAAGTAATCACTCCCCGATAACCAAAACCCGAGTGCCAGCACAGAGTGAGTCCCCCCATCAGTGTGCCTTCCTCAAGTGCGCCTCCTTCAACCTGTGAATGGATGGGTGCATGAAAAAGATACAAAGTTTATGCTGGATGAATTTCAGTGCAAAAGAATAACAATGCCAGTCATTATCTCATTCATTCAGCAAACAAGAAACAAGTGTGTAGTCCCAGAAAAAATTTCTTTAGTCAATATTTTGGTGCTAGAGCTCATGCTTTACAATGGGGGGGATCACCTCTCTTAAATAGCTTGAGAGTGTGTTTACATTTTGATTACTTAACTATCATCCGACGGTTGAGATTAAGACATCATCAACGGTGGAGCTCATCAATACAAGGATCAATACATGGATTGAGATGACCACATCAAAATGGGGACAAACTTTTGCTCAAGGACGCCTCCCTAAGGTGGAAATCACAATATAACATGATAACACATGAAAGGGGGTCAATAGGGGCTTAATTCACCCTATGCCCCATTACAACCTCATAATATAAGATATAACCATACAATACATCATCTTGCCAATTTGAGGGGCGCCCCTTGGGGGACGTCCTCACTGACTGAGCCAACAATAAAATAATCTAGACCAAATTCTAACTGAAACTGCTGAAGAGCTGTCCGAAGAGCTAAGATACATCATCTGAGAAGTTTCCATACCATTTCCTTGACCCAATAGGCCAAATCGATTTTTTCAGTGAATTTCCTTGTTCATTTTTGGTGGTACATCCTCTGAAACTGAATAAAATCATCATAACTTTATCTAGGATGAGAATTGGGGCAAGCTGACTGTTCTGGGAGACCTGGAGGCATAGGAGAATGGTATAAGTGACTACTCATACCCCCTGGAACACTGCAATGCTCTAGGAGAACCAAAATCATTGCCATCTGTAATAAAATTTGATCATTTGGCCAATAATAAAGTGATAATAATCACTGATCACGAGATTTGGGGCCAAACTCTCAAAACTGAAACCGTAGTATTGGTCCTGGGCATGTCTGGAGCGAATATAAGCATTGTTGTTTTTGGAGTCACTGCCTTGGGAACCGTGTTTGACTTGGTCAACTGGGTTGACCAGGTCAATGTACCCAAACTAGAGGTGAGATACTATATTAGTGTGATCCTGCATGCAGCCAAGGCAAGAAATGCTCCAATGGTGTATATCAAAACCCAACTTAAATCATGTTATCCATAATCACGGTGACAAAAATAATAATAAGTAAGATATACCTGTGCCTTTGAAAGATCTTAGAACCTTTTGGAGGTTTCTTGTGCATGCCATACTTACAAAGTTTAAACAATGTGCTAATGCTGGGTGAGGATGGAAGACAAGGCTAAGGCAAAGAGAGATGACTTATAGCTGACTTTGACCATACGATCTCTCAGAATGATGACAATTACACACGACCACAGTGACATACACATGACAGGTTAGGATCATTCAAGGCAACTTGTTACCTCAAGAAGGTCAAGATCAAAATCAAATCAAGTCAAAGCAACTAGTTACACAAGTTGCTAACCATGTCAAGTCAAAACCACTTTTGTGATCTTGTCAATACTGTCATTATCAGTCCACTTACAGCACTGTTACACACAATATAATCAAACTATTGCCAAACCAATCTCATCATGTCTTATAGTCAAGCACTGTCAAATTGAACCAGATCAAGTGGGGACTGTCAATCAATTGTTTACCTCAGTCAATACACCAGTCTAAGCACACAGTCAAGTTGTCTTGTCAAGGCAAAGGAAAGAGTAGTGTATCAAACTCAGTCACTACTTACAATTTGCTAAATCAAATACTTTACACCACTTGCCAAACTATTTACGCACACTCAATGCAACTCACAGTACTGTCAAGCAATCACTCAAATTGAAACAAAATCTGTACAAGTCAACATCAAACAAGAACTGTCAAAGCCAAACTAATACTCATTCACAGTCAACTTAGTTAAAGAGAGTCAAGGTAAAAGGCATAATAATCATATTCAGGAAGATCTCTTAGAGACAAACACACAACCCTTACTTGGAATTCCTTCATGCAAATCTGTGTTGTGTTTCTTCAACCCTTTGGCTGTAGATGACCCTTCTTTATATACTGTACAAGTGGTGGATGTTCTATTCAAGCTAGAGAATCTTCACTGTGTTGACAAGCAGACTTTAAGTGCCTTTAGGATTCAATATTTTGTGCTAAACCAATCTAAAACTCAGATTTAGAAACTGCTGCTCACGGAGTATACCTGAAAATCAGACCTAAAGAGAGGTTACATATGCTGCTGCTCACTGTCATATGATGCTACCCGAATTTCAGAGCAAGGCATCATCCAAAATTTTAACCAAATTCGTGTGCTGCTGCTTGCTGCCTCAGTCCACTGTTCATCTGAAATTTTCTTCCTCAGTTCAGCGAAATCACATTCTATATTCTTCTTGTTTGATGGTGGAATAAACTTGTATTTATATAGTTAAAGCGTGGAAAAAGTTAGTACCTCAAACTGGGCCGACATGCAATTCAAAATAACAAATAATTAAATTCTCTTTTGTTTGGTCGGCTGACCCAAAAAGGTGGGGTACACCAACTTTAAAAATTCCTATCTCTTCAACTGTAAGTAGTTAGAAGATGCTCCACATATCAAAGGAAATGGCTTGACGAGGACTATCTCCCTATGATGGGTTTATTTGCAATGCTTGGTCTAAAGACTAATGCCCTTAAATTCTTCAATTTGTTTAGGACTTCAAAGATCCCACACATAAGGGTGCCAAAGACCAAATCAAGTCAAGCCAATGGGTTATCAACAACAGCCAAGGTCAAGGGCTTCAAGATTCATTAAGTATGTCATTTTAAATGACCACGGAATGGGTCATTTCTCCTTTTCTAGAGTATGGGCTTCATCAATAGGCTAAGACATCAGGAGGGTCACAAGGCAAATTGTGTGAGGGTTTCAAAGACCAAGCTACCATATAAACAATAAAGAGACCTCAAATAAGCACTCACACACATGACCAAGCTATAACAAGTACAAGGAGACACATAGAGCATCAATTTGACTTTAGAGTTGACCAAGGCACAACTTAGGGGTACTCAACAAAGTCAATGGGTAACCAAGGCTTTTTCCATCGTCCCAAGGCCTCCAAGGGCTTCAAGCTTGGGCTTGGACAACCACAAAAGGACTCCTTTGACTCTGACAACTATACAAACAACACGCACAAACCTTTGACTCTCAGGGGCTCTGTTGCCGCCTTTCACACACCTGGGGGTTAAGCGCAACATAAATCTTCAAGCTGCTAGGTGTGTCCTTGGGTGCAATTCTTGAGTCAAGTACTAACACTTGATCTTGACTCCTCCGTTTAGGCAAAACTCGTAACGAAGCCAAGGGGGGTGGTCCCTAAGAAAGAGTTTACTAAGGCTCTTATGTTTTAGTCATTAATGATGGAACTAAGTTGTTTAGGAGTTCTTTGAAGTGAAATTACCGAGACAAGATTGTTTGCAAATATAAATAAATATTCCAGCAGCATAACATTAACACATAAGCAGATTGAAATAAAAGTGAATCAAATCAATGCCAATGGGGTCAAAGTAAAATAATGCCGTTGAACTGAAATGTTTTGCAATGTGTCTTGGTTAGTTTTAGTTATGAAAATATGAGTTGAGTTATGGGAAGGGGATTCTCGATATACTGAATGTACTGAGAATATATCTGGAAGATGACGAAAGTGGTTCTTCCCTCAGAAATGTGGGTTGAATCGGAGTCTTTGAAAATGTGTCCAACACTACACCAACAAGGATGTAGCCTGACTGTATCTCGAGGTCGCTACTCAGTGGTTCCCATTTCCTTTGATGAATTGTCAAATATCGTATGCTGGATCTTTGTAATGTTTTTTTGGGTAGTTGATTTTATTAATGAATTATTAGATTAATGTGAGGAATTTAGAGAGTGTCGAAAACCGCTTTTGATTTCCCAGTGACCAAGCAAAGCCCGTAGAGGGAAAGAGCATACACGAGTTTAAGACAATGTTTATTCAAATTTGATGAAGCACAAGATATTTGTAGAATCAAATACACTATTGACAAATTAAACCCCAACTATGTGTCACTTTTTGATCATCCACCAATAATCAACAAAAAGCCTTTGGTTGGTGGCGAGAGCATACTTGGTGGTAACGAGTCGGGTATGGAATTTTAAAGATGAAATCAAAGAAAAACAACTAAACTATGCAACTTTTATAGAAGGCGGAGTGCGTGCAAGTGTTGATTAGTAAAATGCAAACCATGAAGGAGACTGTGAATCCCCCCAGGGGGGATGGAGTGTGGGAGCTGTGTAGCCCACTTGCTTTCTTTATTAATGAATTTACGATATGTTAAAAATATGAATTATGATTGCACTTGGATCCTTGAAAAGGATCGAAAGGCTTACAATGCTGTCGGGAGAGAAAATGAAAGAAGAAAAGGGATGGAGGATAGAGTTTTTGATGTCCCGGGTGACCCGAAACTCAAAATTTGAACAGTATGTTGTCTTCCTTTTATCAAAACCCGCTAAAGACCAGTGAGTTAAATATATTAGAATTTTGCAAATTAATCAAAACAAATGCATAATCTACACTACTCAAAATACTCAAAAAATTGTAAAATTTTGATTAAAAATGGCACTTTGAGAGACTAAATTGGATATAGTTTTAGATGAAGCTTTAAAAATGAATCTAGATCTAATATATATGCCTAATTTAAAATCAGATTTCAGATATCAGGATGATTTATCCAATTTTACTAAGCATCAAGTAATAGTAACCAAGAAAAAAGAGTGATTTTTTAGAGAAGAAGAGTGAAAACCCCAAACCCGTGCTTGAAACAAGTGAAGAAGCACAACGAAATGCCTATTGTAAAAGAGAAGGGGATGACCTCTCCCTGACAGACGGACTAGGTCCTCTAGACCTCAACATCATGCAAACTCTTCCAAGCGGCAACTCAGTAGAAAACCCGCATCCTCATCGAGCCAACAAACTTTATTGAACTTCCCTCAGTTTCCTCATTCAGCCTCGGATTTTAGGAGTACTAGACCCTCTTGGTCCTATTCGCTCCGGGATCTTCTGCGATCGGAACTCTCTTATACTTCAACACGACTCACTTTGCTCATTGTTACCTTCTGCACTGTATTTCTTTTTAAAGGAGATCGTTTGGTCCTCCTGCTATGTACATTGTAACCAACAAACCTGTTGACCTACTTTGTGGTCATTAGTTGGACGCTAAGTTACCAGAAATGGGGAAACGGGGACGAAACGGGGAAACAAGGAAACGTGACCTCCCCAAATTTTGGAAACGGGGAAACGTGATATATATATTATATATATAGTATTACTAATTAATTACATTTAACTGCAAACACCATTGCGAAGTGATAAATAATGCAAATAAAAGAATACATTTAGATCATAGTTGTACAATGTATCATCACATTTTACGCATGAACCCAAGTCTATATCATTTCATTCATACAAATAGTAATATCCAAAAACAACCTTTATAAACGAGGCTATATACTATATATCCAAGTGGAAAGGACCAAAATTAGCCTTCATGTATGAGGCTACAAGTACAATGTATCAAACTGAGAACAATGCATATACTAACATAGAAATAAAATAAAAGCACGAGCTCAACCGCTCAAGCCTCACATTGATAGTCATCATTGTCATCTGCATAGTTTTCCTGATCCTCAAAAATAGAAGATGAAACACACTCAATAGTAGAATGCACAGTGGAAGAAGTATTTCCAACTCCACTTCTAGATTCCTCAATATTGAGTGTAGCAAGAGGGAGCTCCAAGTCGCCGGATTCTGGATCCACGTCCCATTCTTTACACTGTCCACGGCTATATTCTGGGCCCTTACGAGAAGCAAGACGAAGGTTGGAATGCACATAAACAAGATCCTCAGTTTTCTGTGAGCCCAACCTTCACAGAATGAATAAAACCATATGTGCTCCAATTCCTTTCTGCTGATGAAGAGCTTGCCACTTGTGAAAGAATACGAATAGCAAGGCTTTGCAAATGTACACCATTTGATCCATGACAAACCCACCACTTAGCTGAGCTCATGGCGTTTCTCTCATCCAAAGATGATATGTCTGAAAAAGGATCCAACCCTGTAGCAAAATGCAAATTCTTCCTTGACCTCCTTGTGTAGATTAGCGGGAAAATTTTTAAGAGGGATTTTTTCACTCCATTGGCCACCTCTCTATCCTCATGTGGAGCCTTCCTTCTCCCATTGCTTTGAGCAATGAGTTCTTCATCATAAAACTTTGGATTCAAGGCATGTGCTAAAGTGTGCAATGGAGTGTTGAAATTGTTCCACCTGTCAAGCATGATTTTCTGCACCAAATCAACAAAACCAACATCAACAAAAGCTTAGGAGACTCTTCTGAAATGATTTCCATGGTTTTCTCAACCATGCAATCCATGCCATCATATACCTCTCCCAAGAAAGGTTGGTCTGTGTCAGCACTTCGAAGCAACTCAAATGCAGGGCTTGTGAACTTGAGCAAGAAATCTATCTTGCTCCACCACTCCTCATCAAGGCACAACCTACACACCATAGCTCCTCGCTCTGTATCTACTTGTCTCCACTCAACCCAAAGTTAACTCACCACCATAGAAACCAATGCCTACTTAACGCCAAGAAGACGATGTAACATGATGAAGTTGGAGGTATATCTTGTCTTAGCAACTTTCAACAACTCCAATTTGGAAATTTCTCGAAATATTGCTTGAGTGGTGGTGGTTGGTGATGAATTTGATTATTTCCCTTCCTTCCCCTATGAGCTCCTTTATCCATGGAACTTTATTGTCAATCTTTTCTAAGATCAAATTCAGATTGTGGACAATGCATGGTGTCTAGAAAATGTGATCATACCTTTTCTCAATAATTAAACCTGCAGCTTTACAAATTGGTGCATTATCCGTGATAACTTGCACCACCTTATTAGGCCCTATTTGCTCAATGGATTTGCTTAAAATATCGACAATGAATTGAGCATCTTTCAGCTCCCCGGAACAATCTTCAGCCTTTATAAACATTGCTCCTTTTGGTGAAGTGGCGATGATATTTATCAATTGACTACGCTTCGTATCTGTCCATCCATCTGAGACAATAGTTACTCCATACTTGCTCCCTGAAGCACGAATTGGTGTTAAAACATCTTCTAAAAGCGTCCTCTCCTTTTTTAGGAGATTTGTTCAGATTCTTTCATAGCTAGGCCCCTTGAATCCTTTAGGAGCTGTGTTTATGGTCCTCACCATATCTTGCCAGTAAGGGGACCGAACCATGTTGAAAGAGATACCACAAGCATAGATAGCTCTAGCCACTCTTGATTCAACTTCTTCTCTCCCTTGCATATAAACTAGTTTAGCTAGTTGGCTCTCTTGAACTGAAGGTGTTCTTGCATGATTTTTTGATGATTCTTGTGCTAACTGATTTGCCCTCCTCTTCCTAGCATGTTGCACAATCATTGGCTCAATGTTTGGGGCTTGAGGAGTAGCTTGAGCAAGTTGTTCATGTCTTCTTTTAAGCCTATCAACCTCATCCTGCTCACTCTGATACTTCCTCCTCTCAACTGGTTCATTTGTTTTTGAGCAATGTTCAATCCTCTTTCTTGCATCATGCAATAAATGTGCCTTAACTCTTGGATAGGAGCCCTTATACGGTAAATGACAGAGATTGCACAGCCATTCCCATAAACCACCACCTCCACATCGTGAAATTTTCTGAACATGCCTCCAAAGAGGATAGTACTCAGCCCTCTTGTTGGGCTTAGGGATTGATGAAGTAGCTTGGTTGGAACTTGCCATTGCTGCTAGAAATTAAAACACGGATTTGCAAAGTTGCAAACAAAAAAACTGGTGTTCGATTATAGAACTTAGAAAAAAACTTAAAAAAAAAACAATTCAAATTTTATAAATTAACAAGGAAACTTTGAAGAGCGAATTTATAAAAAAATTGAAAACCTTGTTGCTTGCTAAAATCCTTGTCTGAGTCTCCAAATCACTACTGTCCTCTCCAAACAGTGGTTGTTGCCTCAATTTTCAAATGCCGTGATTATCAGTATGCCACCGATTGCTAGTAGAATTGCTGGCTGCTTGCACAAATCTGTGAGCGCTACACAACTCCGTGGGAATTGCTTGCAAAGTCCGTGAGGAAGTGGCGGTTGCTTGCACTTGTCGCCGGTCGGTGAGGAAGTGGTGGAAGTGGCGGCTTCCAGTGCTTGAACTAATCCGTGAGGCGGCTGCTTGCTCAATCACGACCACCATTTTAAACCTTCGAACTGTAAACTCAATCATGATTTTAAACCTTCAAAGTGGCGGCTGCAAACTCAAACACGATCCAGCGGCTGCAAAAAACCAATCGCTTGCAAAAATCCAAGTTTAAACGCTCATCCAATGACTCCTGCTTGCAAAGTCAATCACCGTGACTAAAATGACATACTAGGGTCTTTTTTATAGCTCGTGATTAGGTTTTTAGGTATTTTTAAAAATTTTTATACTTTGAAAAAATAAAAAAAGGGACGGACGACCTAATTTCAGAAGGAAGTGTAATTTTTTGAACAAGAAACGTGAGGGAAATGTGTTTTCGTTCGTATGAAACCGTTCCCCGTACGGGAAACGCGTTTCGTACGGACGAAAATGCGTTTCCCTCACATCCCAGACGCGTTTCTGCGTTTCTCTTCGTTTCCAGCAAGGAATCCCCACTAAAACCCATGTTTCCGGTAACTTAGGTTGGACATAAATAAAATTATCTTATCTTATCTTATCTTATACAAACAAGGTTAGATCTAGTTAATCTCATTAATAAAAATAGGAGAGAATAAGTAAAACCAACTACAGTCCGTTGCTCCTACAAAATTCTGATAATGAAATTCAAATAAGTAACTTGACAACAACAAATACTTATTTAATTTAAACAAGATTTAAACACATTACTTAACAAAAATAATGCATGAGATTCAACCGATTTGCACCTCAAATTTGACCAAGTGACAAGCTCACAATGCAATCACAGAGACTAGCTTCCAAAGCCTTCAATCTTATTAACAAAATATCAGCAACAAAAGTACAATGGGAAGAGGTTCAATACATCCTTTCAAATGAGGAAGAAAGCCTCGCTTTTATAACAAAAATGGAGCTCAAACCCCAGGGAGGTGAATTTGCCAAGTGTGAGGTGGTTTTGGGGGTTGAGATAATGGTGGGAGGAGGTTTGAATTCGTGGGAGTGGAGGCTGCCACCTCCTCATGAGGTATCCCACTTGTTTTGGGAAGCCTCCACCTCTCCAACCAACTCCTCCATGTGGAGGAATGCACCTTTCATGAGGAGAATGTGCCCTCCTTTGAAGGAGACAAGTAGGAGCCTCTCTCTTGTTGACTGTAGATGCTCCAACCTCTTCATTAATGCTCCAGACAAGATCCCCAATCTCCTTGACACCTCAGAGACAAGTCCCAGACAAACTGCCTTTGATTTAGGAATTGGATTTTCTCCAATTTTCCCATTTATTTGCCCCTCTGAGTCATTTTTGAGAGAAAATCAGAATTAATAATTGAAAATTACTAATTTGACTCTCAAAAGTGGGTTAAGGGGTCAAGTGGGGGCTCTGGGTCCAAAAACGAGTATCCTCATGACCAAATTGGCTCCCTAGGCCCAATTTTATGACCTTTTGAAATTTTACAATTAAAATACACCTTATCGATGATTTTATTAAAAATCTAAAAATTAAAAAATCCTATGAAAGACTTAGCGCATATCCATGAAACTTTGGGACTATAACTATCATTGTATAATACATAGACCCTAGGCTTTAATAACCTTTTAAGACATAATCACCATTTTCACCATCCTGACTTTGGAGGATTTTCAGTGAAAACTCGAAAATTATGTCGCTTAAAAAAGTGTCACATAATCGACGAGGGAAAAAACACTCAAGGATGATGACCTTGATGACCAAGTCCTAAGAAGGCCAAGCCTTTTACAAAAGAAACCATCATGCTATGTCATTTATTACAATTCCTCCGAGGGGGTGTGAACATGCAAAAAAGGGACCACAACTGACCCTAATGAAACCATGGAACTTCCTGAGCACTGAGTAAGAACAATTGATTTGTTTCGATCCTTGGTGGTTCACTTGAAAAATCCACTGAGTGCAACTTAGTGGATAATAGGCTCCACAGGGGGCACCAAGACCAATACAATCACGGCCTCCACCTGACACTGTTGGCATCAATGACAACTTAATCAATAGTAATTATGCAAATTGATCTCTGTGAAAGTGCTGGCTTGCTATTTATAGGCAGGGCTTCATATCTTATCAGAAAGACCGACTGCAAACAGATCTACATGATTTATATTTATGTTTAAGTAGACAGCGGAGTATCTACTATTGATGTCCTTGAAAANTCTTCATATCTTATCAGAAAGACCGACTGCAAACAGATCTACATGATTTATATTTATGTTTAAGTAGACAGCGGAGTATCTACTATTGATGTCCTTGAAAATGAATAAAATAACTGCACTATTTGTTTTTTATTAAATGGACATTAAATTGAAGTTTTTATGTTATAAATGCATCTTAAGGTATTTTCAATATTGATTTGAATGCCACAAACTTAAATGATGACTCAAGTCTATGTAATCGTGATGTAGATTGCAAATATCACAAGAAAAGTTTCTGGAAAACTTTTGGTGGTGTTGGGACCGGCTGAAGGTATTTATTTTGAAATTGTCTGCCATATGCCATATCATCTAGTCTTTTCAAGTTTTTATTCAGCTGCACTGAGGTGAAAAAATATGTTTTCTTTCTTGGTACTCCAGCATTTTATGTCCTGATTATCATTTGTAATTACCAATATCTCTACAACACAAAATTTGATCGTAATAAATAGAAAAGTGTGATTGTCCAATGTATCATTAAGATTCATGTGAAACTCTGAGTGGTTGTATCAGATTTTATTTTTCTATAGTCCAATGCCAATTATTTGTGTTTTTTTTGAAAAGCAATGTAAATAAATTAATAATTGAAGTTTCTTGTTGAAATTATAAGAGAATGATATATATATATATATATATCCCGAGTGAAAATGGATCTACGCTAGTATGCTAGAGCCAGTTTCCTTTTCCCACAAAAAATCATCATTTCTATTAGAGTAGCATAGGAACCACATTCATAATGTGCTAAGGCACTTACAAAGCAACAGATAAGAAGGATAACAAATCTCCTTTCTACCTCATTTGTTCAGATACCCTAAGAAAAGCCAGCTAACAGCTCAGAAAAGATAATTTCTGATCTATACAAGAACCGGCCACTATCTCCCACAGAGGGTAAGAGTCAAAACATGTAGTGATCCTTAACCCAGGATATTTCTTCCAATTTTTTGGCCCAATGATATTTCAAAACTGCCACTTATACTGTCGTTTGAGAGAACAATTTACAGCTCTGAAGTTCAAAATAACAAATAGAACCACAGCAAAATATCTTCAAGAAACAAGACAGAACCACAGCATGACTTCCCTTGGACATCTTCAGGAGTAATTGTCTTCATATACATATGAAGACCCTTCCTAATAATTTTGAGATTCACCCTGCCTTCCACGATCTCATTGTTTTTTTTTTTTTTTTTTTTTTGACTAGGGGAATCAGCAACTGGGGCCGGGCTGGTACTTGCGTGACACGGGGTCCAGGGATCCATTCCTGCTACCACTATAAAACTAGGTGCCCCACACCCGCCGCAAGACATGGGACACGGTTAAACTCGGGTGGGATTGATCTCGTGACCTCCAATTTACAAACAACTTCATTACAATGGAACCGCCAATGAGGCACACCCGTGCGGGCTTTCCACCATCTCATTGTTGATGTTAATGTAGCATCGAAATATATTCTTAAGAAGTCCCAGAGAAAGTGGAAAGCAATGAAGAGCACAGCTTCCCCAATGAAAGGGGTACATTGACTCTTGAAGACAAATTAACAAGTCGTCTTGGAAGGTAAATAAAAAATAAAATAAAGAATAAATAAAAGATCAAGGCGACCTAATTGTGGAAACTTCTAGTGAAAAGAAGAGTATAAATAAAGTGCTTCCACATCTCATTTTCACATTTAAGCAAGCTCATCTCTCTCTGTCTCTTTGTCTCTCTCTCTCTCTCATGTGGTGCACACTTCTCAAGGAGGACAAGTGAAGATAAAGTGAAACAATTTTGGGGTTATCTTATTATCTTATCTCTCTCGGGATTCTTGTGGAAGAAGGGCACATTCTTGTGCTAAGGATTAATCTTCAAGGTTGCTATTGTTCTTGTATTGGATTGATTATTTCTTCTGAGAAAAGTTTGTTGGGTTTTCTCCCGTTTGGGTTTCCAAGGGTAAAATCTCTGTGTCTCTTGTGCATGGTTATCTTTCAGTGATCTTTGCTTTTACTTCTATTGAAAATGAAATAATGCTATGATCGTGAATGAAGTAAATAATGAAAGTAATGAAACTATATTGCTTAATTTGTGAAAATCTAACATTGCTAGAGACTTTTTGTGCCCTAATCCAAAAACTAGGGATTCCAAGTTTGGACACTTATAACCAAAAATTGGAGTTGACACAATGGCCACACTGAGAGGGGGGCGAATCAGTGTGAGAGCAATTATAATTTTTTTACCTTTTTTTAATCAATCAAAGTATATCAAGCATCGTGTTATCAATTACATCATCATATGCATCAACTAAATCAACCATGAATCATAAGCATACACATCACATCAAGAGAGACACAAGAATATATGTAATTTTGATCTTTATTTATGTTAATGGAAGACTACAATCTTCTCGATTACAATTAACACCAATTGATGAAAAGAGCACCAACTCTTGTAACAGGACCCAGCTTGGTTTTCTTAGCTCCAATTAAGAAGGGTTTGAGGAGTCCAATCCTCAAGTGCAAGATTCCACTTGCAAGCTTGATGCCAATATTTGATTGTCATCAATCTGCTGCTCATCAACCTTTGCTTGTCAATCAACTCATCAAAACTGCTGGTCAAGCACTGCTCATCACTCTGCTGGTCAACACTGTTGGTTAATCTCTGCTCATCATTCTGCTGGTCAATACTGCTAGTCAATCACTCTTTGCTTGCTCAATCTGGTCATCAACACCTACTCTTCATCAACACTGCCGCTCAAAAGTCTGCTAATAGTCCTCATGCCAAGTCATCAAGGGATTGGTTCATCTAGGTCTGCTCATGTCTTCATCATAGTCATCATCAAGAGTATCAGCATCATAAGGTATACATCATCCTGAAGTGTCAATAAGTCTTCATCAATAGGTCTGCATACATCATTATACACTACCCAAACTATTGCTCATTATTATCACTGTTATACACCTCTATATACAATACTGTATACATGTTACTGTATGTATGACATCATTGTACATTTATCATTGTAAGTACTTCACTGTACTTATGCATCTTTATTACTTCACTACACACATTATTAAGGAGAATGCTTAAAGTGTATAGTGTTAAACTAGTAGCAACAAGGAAGGTTTTCTTGCATGCATGTGTTTTTGCATGCAGAAGACTTAAAATAGGAAACCGGTTGTATTTAATTTACTTTTCCTAAGTTTACTTTAGAAAATAAATTAAAGTGATCTAAATTAACTTTAGTGAACCACTAGTTGAAGTGAAAGTGAAATTAGGGTTTTTGCTTTACCACTAGCTAAAGTGAAAGTGAAATTAGGGTTTTTGCTTTACCTAAATAGGAGGATGGCACACTTACACCATGGAGCACTGAAGCATTTGAGACAGGCAGTCATTGGAGTTCCTCAGGTATAGGAGTGTTGCCCACCTATTTCGACTAGGTGGCAACTCCATGTACATGAACTGTACATAGTTATACCTTGGAAAATCCTGAGGATTTTTCCATTTCTGCAGGGCAATTGCCCCTTTGTAAAACGAAATGTCCGCTCCCCTGCGTGGGAAAATTAATGTAAATTAATGTACTAGTGTGGATCATATGATACGGATGCCACACCATGGAACTGATTGTTAGGGAAGTCCCCTCATCAAGTTTTTTTCCCTTTCCAATTGATCTTGTTGAACAAACGAGTTTAATCGGTTGGGTTTTCACTCAAAATCCTCCAAAGTGGTGACGGGCGTTCTACCAGTCAAGTCCATGAGGTGGCTAAAGCCTTAAAGTGTAATTCATGACCATGCTAGACATTTGTCTAGAGTCTTGCGGAGTTTCGTTATGTTCTTTAATTTTTATTAATTTTTTCCAGTTAATTAATTCCACCCCTAGGTGGTTAATTAACTGAGTTTTGATGTAATAATGTAATTACTCAAGCATGGCATTTTGTAATAGGGGCTATGAATGCAAAATAAAATTGCTATGAAACCCCCTAAGCCATTGTTTCGAGTCCCATGTCGTTCTGGTAAGCGGTTGAAGAGATAGACCAATTTTGGTCAGGAGGGGTCTATCTCCCCTAGGGAAATTTTTAATTTTTCCTAAGTCAAAAATCATATTATTTGATTTTGAAGGAAAAAATCAAATAATGCCATGGTAAATTGGTTTGGGGGTTGTTAAGCCTAGGAAAATTTATTTCACAATTTTTCCACCCCCCCATGGCCTAGATCTAATTTTTTCAAGTTATTTTTAATTTTTCCTAAGTTAAAAATGGGGAAATTTTAAAAATTAAATTGAAAAATTAAAATCTAAGGTGATTTTACATTTAGCCTAAGTTTAAAGGTTAAATATCATTTTTGGAGCTAAAGGCTATGGTCCAAGCTAAGTTTGGAGGGGACGTCCAAGTCAAAGCCAAATCTAGTGGTTTAAAACCCATTTTAGAGGAGCCAAGTTCAAAACATGGTGTAAACCCTCTCTAAAGGGCGCTAGCATGGTTGGTGGAGGCGCTAAACAAGATGGAGGCTAGCTATTTTAGGAGGGCGTCCAACTAAAAGGGGGCACTAGCTAATATAATGAGGACGTCTACTATTTTAGAGGAGGGCGCTCCCATTTTAGGGGGGCGTCACACTAATTTAGAGGGCGCCATCAAGTTAAAAGGGCGCTAATGTATTATGGAGGTGGGCGCTAGTTTAGAGGAGCCGCCACATATGAAGGGAGGCCACTAAATATAGAGGGCGCTCCAAGTTAGAGGGCGCATGCCAAAGTTAGAGGAGCGCTACATGTTTATAAAAGGGCGCTAAGCATTTAGAGGGCGCTATCTTTGGAGGTAGGGCGCCAATTTTTGAAGTCAAAGCCAGATTTAGAGGAGGGCGCCTCCTTGGGCCCACGTTTTTGCCAGAGATCATCCAAGCCATTGATTTGAAGATAGATCTTGGTCAAATACCTAGATCTGAGGGTGTATGTTGCTTTGGCATGGATCAAAATCTCAGCCATTGATCAAGATCTAATCCAAGGGTGGAGATTGTTTGAGAGAAATAAAAGTCAAAAACCTAGATCTAGTGGTGGAAATTTAACCTAGATCTAGATCTATTTTCAGCCGTTGATCTTCAAGGGGTTGGGGGTCCTCCTCAACTATAAAATGAGGGTCTCACTCCCTCATTTCTCAGGTTCACTCATGCTATTGTTATGCTGTCGGATTGTATACCATTTTTTGTAATCTTCTTGCCCTAGTTGGGCCACATAATACAAGAAAGCTTTGGAGGGATATTGTGCTTCATTTTTTTACTTTCATGATCACTTTGTGAGGTAACTTGTATACAGTATAACTTTGTATCTTTGTTTTTGTCTAGTTAGCTCTCCACAAAGTATTTTGTGGAGAGATTAGAAAGTAGAAGTATTTCTGCTTTCTTTTGTGAATTGTTTAACGCTTGCTTCA
>LPNX010345301.1:434521-545807 GCA_001517045.1 Pseudotsuga menziesii
CATAAATCTGGAACTTAGTTTTCCTGTAGGGACTACCCCCCTTGGCTCTGTTGGGATCTTGCCTAAACTGAGGAGTTGTGGACTGTGGTGACAGTGGTCCCCAGCTCTCACTTGCCCCCAAGGACACACATAGCAGGTTGTGACTTTCCTGTGTCTTAAAGTGTGAATTAGGCGGCAACACCTCGGAGAGTGCATTGGATGGCTGGGAAGCACATACTTCGCTACATCAGAGGTACAATGGAGTATGGATTGGTTTATGAACGCAGGGGGAGTGTATAGTTAGCAGGTTTCATAGATGTTGACTGGGCAGGATGTGTAGAGGACCATAAGAGTACTTTAGGTTGCTGTTTTAGCATTGGATTAGGGGTTGTCTCTTGGTTTAGCAAGAAACAGAAGTCAGTTGCATTGAACTTGACAGAGGCCGAGTATATGGCAGCCAAAATGGCTGCTTGTGAGGAAGTTGCTTCATGCACCATATGTGGCTGAGGAAGTTACTTACAGGGTTGTTTGAGTGGGAGCTAGAGGCTATAGTAGTTCACTGTGACAATCAGAGTGGCAACAGGCTATTTGAGAATCTAGTGTTCCATGACTGGAGCAAACACATAGACATCAGATACCACTTCTTGAGAGATTGTGTTCAGAGGGAAACCATTCGGTTGGAGTACATATAGACAGATGTGCAGGTGGTGGACATTTTTATCAAGGCACTTTGCAGACAGAGTTTTGTGAAGTTCAGGGATAAGTTGGGGTTGCTACCGAATCCCTTCCTCGTTGAGAGGGAGTGTTAAACTAGTAGCGACAAGGAAGGTCTTCCTGTATGCATGTGTTCTTGCATGCAGAAGACTTAAATTAGGAAACTGGTTGTATTTAATTTACTTTTCCTAAGTTTACTTTGGAAAATAAATTAAAGTGATCTAAATTAACTTTAGTGAACCACTAGTTAAAGTGAAAGTGAAATTAGGGTTTTTGCTTTACCACTAGTTAAAGTGAAAGTGAAATTAGGGTTTTTGCTTTACCTAAAGTTATAAAAGAGAGATCAATTGGTGGAGAGAACACACACTTGTATTCCGACAAAGACAGGATACAGACAGGGAGAGAAAGTTGGATAGAGGATTTAGCTAAGAAGATGGAGGAGCGAGCAGCAGGATCATCGAGCTTCGTACAGTTGGGCCGTACACACACACAGGAGGATGTTAAGGTTTAGTTGGGATTTGCCCAGTGATTCTGCCGGGTGGTGCATTCGCCAGGTTTGGGTGAATTTGCAGTGATTGTATAAGTTCTATATTTTGTCAGAATAAAATCTATATTTGACTGTTGCACCGATTTTCCCATCTTGGGTTTTTCCATACCCAAAATAATAGTGTCAATATTGTGATGTGATGTTGTGAGTTATTTCTCAGTTTTCTATTTTGCTGCATACTGTAAAAGATATTCATGTGTGGTTATCAGTTGATATTTTGCATGCACTGTTTAGCCCTAGTTGAATATTAAAGGAAAATTAACATATACGTTAGCATTATCATCTAGTCATCACCATCATGACAAGGTAAGCATCAATCAAGCACTTTAGAGTATACCATTGTATCTACCACCGTATTCATCTCTGTATTACCGTATATATATATATATATATATCACTGTATCTATACTTTTGAATATATCACTGCACCATCATGATTCATCATAGTGCATGGACTTACTTCACATATCAATACACCACTATATCCATTGTATATTCACTGTATGTCAGTGTATACACTTCATTGTTTATGTTACTGTAAAGATACCACATCACTGTTTAGGTCACAGTTCATCTATCATTGTATGTGCACTCTACATACAGTACAGTCTACTTCACTGTATACTATACATACATGCACTGTATAGAGACTACTATACTCTTCACCACTGTATGCATCAAACATCATATCATAAACATCATATCTTTATCATCTTAGTGTATAGGAGAGTCTCATATTATTCTCACATCCCTTGTGCATATACTACTGCATGCACTTATCATTGTACACTCATTTCACTGTATTTTATACTTACACACTCATACATTATTATGCCTGAGTATATCCAATGATTGCATCTTCATAGCATATATATAGGGCGACATGCATTATCATCATAAGAAGTATTCATCAGATCATCATTGTGTATGCATCTTCAACATAATGTGCATCATTATCATTGAGCATACATGATCTTACCTTTCAAGCTTGACTGTGTAAATGTAGAAGACCTCAACCATCATTGCTTTTCTTCAAAAAACATGTCACTGTGGCTGCTGCTATACTCCATAGACTTGGAATCAAACTCGGGTCTGTATGTTGACAAGGAGCAAAAACATGTCACTGTTTGTAAGGCTGTGAAATTCAGGTTGACTGTGGAAACCCTCCACGAAACTCGGTCTGTTTTAACCCCAACAATCAATTTCACTTGGACTGTTCACTCTTCAAAAAGGTCATCAAAACTTGGGTCAGACTATGCTTTCTTCATCGAATCATCAATCTCCGAATTGAACTGTTCACTCGCCAAAAGCGGTCACCGTACATACTCCACTGTATTGGACAATGACTGTGTATCACAAGCATCAAAACCTTGGTTTCATCTCCTTGTAAGTTCGGGACTGTGTAGAGAGCCTCCCACACTAGTCACTAGCTCTCTTCATACACCTTCGTTGAATTTCCATAGATCAAGACCAAAATTTATGTTCTGCTGCTAGGGCACACTGCACATTGTTGCTGCTGATATGTATCTCCACCGAGACTATGTAGATGGTGGAAAAGCCTCCAACCATCTCTGATCTGCTCCTGCAAACGCTAACAAACAAAATCAAACCCCAAACTTTTTTTCCTTCACTGTAAATTCGGGACTGTTGCTACCTCCGAATTTTTCACAGTCAGCCTTAGTCCACGAGTTTCTTACTCTTCCTCCTCGTTGGGTACTTTGAAGTGTGAAGGTGACTTGTTTTTATACTCATCCACCTCATCAAATTAGGGCCGACTTGTCTTCAAAGTATATATTTATTTTTATTAATTTTGACTTGTCCACATATGGGTATATTATTTTATATTTTTAATATTTAATTTGAATTAGAATATCATCACAAGTTATTGTATCATCATTTGATAGGGTTTTAGGGTTTGTCTTCAAGCCACCAAGGTCACTAAAGACCCTTAGTTAAGGGTATGACCTCTAGACCAAGGCAAGTGTGGCATAGGGCAAATATGTCCACCACATCATCAAAACCAAGGGTGTAGCAAGCCACTAAGTGTCATGTCCCCCAAAAACCCAAGGTGACCACACAACATCTTCACCCCTCCTTCAAAGGTACAAGGACCATCAAGTGCAAATGAGTGTGTCCAAGTGTCCAAATGCGATCATGTGTGTGGGTGCCTTCATCATGCCATCTAACCTCATCAAGTGCAAGCAATGGGCTTCATGACCTTTGCAAGGGCATCAAGGTCTTCATCAAGGGTTCCAAGTCTTCATCAAGTCATCAATGACTACATCATCACCTTTAAGGGGACAAGGACCATTGATCCATCAAATATGGGTCCAAGGACTTCTTCAAGGCTTCTTCATCAAGCAAGATGCTTCATGGGCTTCTTCAACCACCTCAACCACACAAGGGGACCTCTAAGGGTCAAGATCCATCATGACATCACCTGTGGGGTTGCCAAACCTTCTTCTGGGGTGCCATGACACCATCAAAGCATGAATGACCACTGAATGGGTCATTGATGCTTCTCCAACCCATCTAAGGCTTCTCCATTGCCCACAGGGGCTTCAACACCATCTCTAGGGTCTTTAGCATCATCAGCAGGACCTTCAGCATTGTCAACAAGGTGGTGGCTCCAAGATCCAACCTTGTGGGTACAAAGACCTTGTCAACTGGGTACAAGGTGCTTCCAAGCACAAACCAACTTTGTGGGGGCTCCAAGGCACTGGGTGTAAGGGTATTGGGATCATCCATACCTGTGCACTGCAAGAGGGACTTGGTGGCATCAATAACTACCTGTGGGGTCACTGCAAGTCCATGTTGGCATCAATGACCATTTCATCAACATCATATGCTCAGATATATTCCAGAGCTTGCGTGAGCCTAAGAGAAAACAAGACTCAAGAAGAAGAAGCCATAACCATGAGAATTTTGATGGACTCAGTGTAAGATCATATTGTGCCTATTATTGCAAGCCAAGACATTGCTAAGAAGATGTATGATGCCTTGAAGAAAGAAGATGAAGATCAGAGGACTCCTGTGATTTCTTCAAGAGGAGGTACACACAACAACAAAAGATAAGTATTTGATTATTAATTGCTCTCATAGATTAGATCTGAATGTTTTGAATATATTTTCATTACAATTGTATGCAGATCTGTATTCCTAAGAATTAGGAAATGTGTAGCATGATGAGCATACGATATAGTTTTTCTTTCTTTTGTTTGTACATGATTGATAATAAGCTCATGTAGTGCATGTTATGTTATGATTGAGTAAGTAGTCTATAGTGTTGCATAACATTCCATGAGCCCTTGATGGAGCTAGTCTAGGATGAAACCTCTTTGCTAACATGTTGAGAGTAGTGCATGCTCTCTGTTGCCGCCTTTCACACACCTGGGGGGACGTGGCAGAAATCTTCAAGCCACTCGGTGTGTCCTTGGGGGCAAGTCCCGAGTCAAGGCTGTCACCTTGTTCTTGACTCCTCCGTTTAGGCCAACTCTTAATGAAGCCAAGGGGGGTAGACCCTATTAAATTGCTAAGGCTATTAAGGCTTAGTGAGATGATGATGAATGAGTTATTTGTGAGTTTGATAAACAAAACTAACACAAGATATTGCAACAGAATTAAAACACAACAACATAAAGATCAATATATGATATATAAAGCATGTGGAAACAAATGATAATATCAAGTAAAGAACTAGTGCCAAAATGGAGTCCACAGATGAAAATGTTGTTGTATTGCTGAAAGAAAAATATTGCAAGTGCTCTTGCTCAAATTTTAGATTAATGTGGGGATGAGTTGATTAAATTAAGGGAAAAGGGGACTCCAAATATACTCGAAGGTATGAGAAGTATGTCCAAAATCGTTATCTAATGCAGCTCCCCGCAAGGAAAATGTGGGCTGCTAGGAGTCTCTGAGACGTGTTCAACACTACTTCAACAAGGGTGTAGTCTAATGATGTCTCGAGGTTGTTACCCAGTTGTTCCCGCTTCTTTTGTGGATTTTGCCACCACAACGGATTAATTCGAGGCGTTGGATTTTCACCTGGGAGGTTAATTTGGGGCGTGAAAACTAATTAATCTAGTCACCCACGTTGCTTTTGATGCATCCAACTGTTCGGACGAATTGCAGCGGTGCAGAGCATACACAACAGAGTCTAAAGGTTTTTATAGATTTTATGAATAGTTTTGTTGTTAAAAATAAAAAAGGGCGACCTCCAAGAATCTCTTTCGGTTCAAGTGAACCACAATCGGGAAAGCAAGGAGGGGTGGATTTTATTAGTGTTTTTTGCTTTTGAATTTAGAAATAAAGTGCAAGAAAGAGAAAAAAGGGTTATTTAATTAATCTACCGTGAATCTTTCCCCTTTCGGGTCAGTCGGGAAATAGTGGGGTAAGTAGTAGTATTACTTTGAGAAACTGAAAGATGTAAACAATTTTGCAATATAAAACAAAGTACACTACTTGCATATGAATGAATAAAACTAAACTAAAGCAAAATATAGAAAAACGCAGAATTGCAAAAAAAAGGAAAAACGACGCGGATCCCCCATGGGGGATGGGGAGTGGGGTCGACGGAGCCTACTCAAGTTGCTTTTATTATACTTGGTTACAACTTGATAGAAAATACCACTTGGTTCTTATATAGGACGAACCCAAGGGCTTACAAAATAGTCCAAAAGTTAACACGGAAGATGGGGAAATCCTTGGGGGTCTCCGGATGGCCCAAAAATCGATTTTCCAACAGCACTTCCTCCTCTTTTTGGATGGGCCTGCTAAAACCAGCAAGCTTTTTTTTTTTTTAAGTGCCCAAAAACACTTTAAAAGTGCTTTTGAACAATGTTATCCACTAATTCTGCACTTAGTGGATTTTCAGTGAGCCGCCAGTTATTGAACATGATGCATGTTCATTGACAGAGTTCAGAAGTTCAGTTTGTTCCAAAGTTAGCCAGCTTTGGCTAGCCTTTTTTATGTTTTGTTGAAATGACCATGCCCCATGGGGTTGTAATAAAGTGTGCTAGTAGAGGGGTCTTGAGTGGCTCGGTTCCCTTAGACTTAACAATCAAATAGGGTATTCCAAGGAGTTTTTTTCCCTTGTTGATTATTTCTTTGCCTTTAGCTGAGTTATAATTGATGAGTTTTTCTCTTGCTACCTCCAAAGCTGGAATGCCCAAATTTAGCGGTTAGGCCTTGGGGGGTTATTAGAGTCCAACATTAAAATATGAACCTACTAGACACTATTGGTATGTTCTATAGTCATTTCCTAGGTCCCGAGATGCATTAAAACAGTGTCCATTTTTATTTTCCCCGGACGTCCTCGGATTTTTTATTTTTTTATTTTTTACTATAGAGAAATAATTAAAATTTTCAATTAATCAAACCATTTTTCCTATGGTTTAATTGAAAATTTTCAAATTGTAATAATTAAGTGGTTTGAAGGTGGATTTTGGCAAATAAATACTTGTTTTCTAAGCCAAAACACTCACTTAACCCATAAACCCACTTTTCCTAAGTTTTAAGTGAATATTTATCGTAAAATTCTCTCCAAAAAAGACAAAAAGTGAATAAAAAATTAGAAAAAGGAAAAATATGGAGAAAAAACACATCCCTAAATCAGTGGGAACTTGTCCCAAACATGTTCCAAGTTAACTAAGGATGATGTTGGGGCTAATTGGAGACCAAATCAAGATCAAATCAATTCGATTCCAATCAAATCCATGAGGGGGCGAATTTCTCCTTAGAGGGGCACATTTAGCCATGATAGAGCTCACCTCTTGTTGTATATGTGTCACAGAAAGAGGCGGGGGTGACCTACCTTATGAGAGGTGCCATTTACCACCTCTAGTTCACTCTAGTTCGCCCCATATCATCTCAAAAAGCTCCAACACTTGGCAAATTCGCCCCCCTTGGGGTTTGCTCTCATTTTTCCTATTTAAGCGAGCCCTTCTTCCTCATTCTAGATGGAAGCAAGGAAGCTCTGCTCATCTACTTTGTTGTTACTATTTGAATAAAGTTGAAGGCTTTGGAGGCTTATGAATGTGATTCTGTGAGTGCATACTTTTGGGGGATGATGTGATATTGTTGCATTTCTGTCATGTTTTGTTCTTTCATAATTAATCTGGCTTAGAAGGTTATCTTAGAGCACGTAAAGTAAATATTTGTAGTTGTCAATTCATTTACTTACTCTTTACTCTTAGAGATTTAAGAAGGCATGTTTTATTAAGTTATAGTTCATGCTTTTTTGGTTTCTAACCGTGAATAGTACCAGATCTAATATGTTTGTTGCAAGTGTGATAGCTTTGTTTGCAGATCACAATTCCGAGTAAAAGGTTGAGCTCCGCCGCATCTCCTTTTCTTGGATCTAGAGCAAAACACTCGTGGTCTCACATTCAAACTTCCAAGTTTTTGAAGAGACTCAAGCTGGAGTAGTTGTTATCGCTTCTTTTGATAAAAAAACTCAAAATCTCTCTCTCTCTCTCGGTTACCTTTTCTATTATGCTTAAGAAATAGATCTGTCATGGCATGCTTATTTTTTTGGAATCTATATTTCTTTAATTATTCAGATCTAATTTGTCTTCAAAGAACTACATCATTTAATTAGATCTAAGCTTGGAAAAATCGTGCTTTTACTTCAAAATTATGAAATTTTTTCTAAGTATAACATTTTTCAATTTTTTATAAATTTTTTCATTATCTTTCCCATCGTTTTCTAACATTTCTTGTTCACTGGTTTTTAGCAGGGCGGCGCACAAAAATGGAGTTTTGGAGCGACCAAGACCATCAAAGAGGCCTTGGAACAAGCCGATGGACACCCACTTTGATATAGTTTCTTAATCCACCATTGTAAGCTCTTAGATCCAAGTTTATTGGACTAAGAAGCACTCCATCTTCGTCATAAAAATTGTAAAAATTAAACAAGAGCAGTGGGGTAACCAACACCCAAATCCCATTCCCCATGGGGGGATTTGCATCTTTTGTCATTTTTCATGAGATTGCTTTTTCTAACCCCACCAATTCACACACTTACTTTTTAAGTGCAGGTTGTACACTTCTTTTACATTTCACTGTTTAATTCATTGTTTTATTTTTGCAAAAGTAAAGTAGAAATAAAACCATTCTTCGTCACCACGAAGTATGCTCTCAACTCCACCCAAAGGCTTTGCTGATTAGTGGAGGTTGATAAAAAAAGTGACGCATAAGTTTGGCCAACATCTATCATGCATTAGTATTTTATTTCTCTCGTTTCCTAACTTGTTTAATAAAATAAATCCAAAATCTCTTGAATCTCGCCTTAAGGCGGATCAAGAGTGCTCTCTATCGTAGGGTTGTTACAATGGTTCTTCTTCACATCTAATTAAAATTGGAACAAACATTTGTGCTACACTATGTATGCTCTACCCAGAAGCAGTCGTAGATTTTTCCAATTCTCATATTTTAATCCAAGTCACCCTAATAAAAGTAACCACCCAACAAAGATAAGTGAAAATCTGGCTCTTCAGTTAGATTTTGTGTGGGCAAATTCCGCCTGGGGACGCTGGAACCCCTGTACTTAGATCTTGGGGGCACCGTTAGGCTACATCTTGTTAAACTAGTAGCAACAAGGAAGGTCTTCCTGCATGCATGTGTTCTTGCATGTAGAAGACTTAAATTAGGAAACCAGTTGTATTTAATTTACTTTTCCTAAGTTTACTTTGGAAAATAAATTAAAGTGATCTAAAATAACTTTAGTGAACCACTAGTTAAAGTGAAAGTGAAATTAGGGTTTTTTTAGAGTGAAAGTGAAATTAGGGTTTTTGCTTTACCTAAAGTTATAAAAGAGAGATCAATTGGTGGAGAGAACACACACACTTTTATTCCGACAGAGACAGGATACAGACAGGGAGAGAAAGTCAGACAGAGGATTTAGTTGAGAAGATGGAGGAGCGAGCAGCAGGATCATCGAGCTTCATACAGCTAGGCCGTACACTCACACAGGAGGGTGTTGAGGTTTAGTTGGGATTTGTCCAGTGATTTTGCTAGGTATTGCAGTCACCAGGTTTGGGTGAATTTCATTGATTGTAAAAGTTCCATATTTTCTCATAATAAGTTCTATATTTGACTGTTGCACCGGTTTTCCCATCTTGGGTTTTTCCGGGGGTTTCCATAGCCAAAATAATAGTGTCGATATTGTGATGTGATGTTCTAATTTATTTCTTAGTTTTATATTCCGCTACATACTGTAAAAGATATTCATGTGTGGTTATCAATTGATATTTTGCGGGCATTGTTTATCCCTAGTTGAATATTAAAGGAAAATTTACACATCCCTGGTTGGTGTAGTGTTGAACAAGCCCTTGGGGCTTTGGCAGCCAACATGTCCTTGTACGGAGCCACCAAAGCCTAAATTTCGGATATATCTCTAATACCGCAAGGTATTGTTGATTAATTTGTCATTGATGCCAACAGTGTATGGTCATTGATGCCAACTATTAAGTCCTTGGTGCCCCTTGTGGAGCCCATGAGGGTTAGTGTTTAGTTTGTGGTTGTTTGTGCAAGAGGAGCCCTTTTGACCTTGTCCAAGCCCAAGCTTGAAGCCCTTGGAGGCCCTGGAACAATGACAAAAGCCTTGGTTACCCATTGACTTGCTAAAGTGCCCCTAAGTTGTATCTTGGTCCCATTTGAGTCCATTGTCGAGTTCCTTACTCATGGTTGATATTTGGTTACTAGTCTTTGTGCTGCTTGTTATGCTTGTACTTGTTTACGTCTCTTGATTGGTTGTTGGATGGATGATGTGGCTCATGTGTGTAAAGTCTTTGATGTGTTGATGGTGAATCCCATTGCTTGCATTGGATGGTCTTGAGGTTGTTAAGTTCTTGTGGGGTCCTTGAGTCCACAATCTTAGATCTTGATCCTCTTGCATGTGGAGGCTTAGGTGTTGAAACTCACACTGATGGTGGTATATTGGAACCCATTCTTATGGGGTCCTTGGTGTCCTTGAAAGTTTAAGTCTTGAACCCACATAAATGTTTTGATGTCCCTTGGATGCTATATGGTCATTGCCATGTAGTAGCCTTATGATCATGCATATGAAGTCCGTAAGGTGTTGCAAACTAGTGGTGAGGTCTTTGTTCCCCTCTTTTGGGGTGTTGGTACTCTTATAGTGATGAAGATATATAGTGGAACCATTGGATATGTTTTTAATGATATGGAGACCTTGAACCATGATGATGTATGGTCCTATTTGTGGTTATATGGCTATTGGGATGTAGATGGAGGTAGAGCCCACATATGTTCCTTGATATGTTGAAGAATACTTTGAAACTCTTGTAGTTAGTGGTATGGTCTTTGGCACCCTCATGTGTGGGGTCTTTGATGTCCTAGACATATTGAAGAATTTAAGGGTATTAGACCAAGAATTTGCAAATAAACCCATCATAGGGAGATAGTCCTCGTCAATCCATTTCCGTTGATATGTGGATCATCTTCTAACTTCTTACAGTTGAAGAGATATGAATTTTTGAAGTTGGGCTACCCCACCTTTTTGGGTGAGCCGACTAAACAAAAAAAGATTTTAATTATTTGTAATTTTGAATTGCATGTAGGCCCAAGGTAATAATTTTTATCCACAACCTATATAAATAGAATATCAAACATTTCATTTTTCCATCATCAATTCTCTTAGGAATTTCGCAAATTTTGGAGAAAAGTGTGAAATTTTGTGACAAATTTTTTTTTGGGCATCTTCACAAAAATTGGCATAACTTTCTCCTACGGAATCGAAATTACAAACTTTTTGGCTCGTTGGAAAGCTTGTTACGAGGGTTGTGTGATGACAGGATATAGAGTTTCTTTTGGGTTTTCTACTTTTTCTCTATATTGTTATCTTCAATAAGGTATGGTTCATGTTTCATGGTTTCTCTTGTAATGGCACATGTCTCTCATGGATAGAGTTCATCTTTGATCTTAGTATGTGAGGCTATATATTGGTATATCTCTTTAAAGTCATTCAATATGTTATGGAGTCTATGGTGATGGTTTTCTTGGCATATATCTTGATGCGATATTGATATAGATCTTGATGATTATCTTGGATGTTGTTGGCATAGATCTTGGTGTTTATCTTGATCGTTGTATAAGTGTAGTATTGAATGAGAAGTTGACATGTAAGTATTAGATATTGTGAGTTATTTATTTGATCAACTTAAATGTTTTCTTTGAAAACTAGTTTTAGAAGTGTTGATCATTGTGTCTTTGACCTAAGTGGAGTTGGATTGTTAATGACAACCTTTGACAGTGTTGTAAGTGATTATTTACTTGGTATTTGTTTGACTTGTTGACTTGATTTGAGTAGAGTGAAAAATCCTTTTGTGTCTAAGAGTTTATGATATTGATTGAGTTTGACATAGTTGGTTAAGTCTTTTATCTTATTAGTTGAGGTTATTTGGTTGAAGTATATCATGTTTAACTGTCAAGTATTCCTTGACTGTGATTGAGGTTGGTTGTGGTGTCATTGAGTTGAGTGTGTTTGGAAAAATTTTGGTTGACAGTATATGAAGTGTATTGGTTGCTCAAATGTGTCTTTTACTTGATGAACTAGGCCAACTAAGAAGGGTTGGTTGACTTTCAGAGCACTTAATTAGGTTAACACAAATATATGATTGATTTGGCACAGGTACACAAGCATCTTGGTACATTTGAGAAAGATTGGCACAAGTTGCCTTATGTGCAGTTGGTCTGACTCAGATTGGATGAGTTGTATGAGCAGTTGGTTTGACCCAGGTGGACTGAGTTTGGTGTGCAGACTCAAATTGACTGAGTTGGTTGATGTGAGAAACAGATTGACTGGTACAGGTTGATTGTACATGTTGATGAGTATTGTGATACAGTGGATAGTGATCAGTTGATGAGTAGTGACCAGATAATGAGTAGTGGTTAGTAGTGGCAGTGGTTGTGCAGTGTGGTACAGGTTGTGCAGTGTAGCACAAGTGTTGATTAACAGGTCCACAGGATCAGTGCGGTTGTGGTTCAGCAGTTTCTATCTTCATATCAGGGTGACAGGACGGGGCAAGGAAAGGAGGTCGTAGCCTCCTTCTAGTTGAATCTGGAAAATTAGGGAGTGGCAACTTCCTTCAGGTCGTAGCCTCCTTCCAGTTGAAGCTGGAAAATTGAAGTCTTTGTAATAAGGGGGTTGTTGCCTCCTTCCAGTTATTTCTGGAAAACTATTTTAAAAAGGCTTTCGTGGTTTTCCCCCCAGGACTTGGGTCTCCACGTAAAAATCTTGTGTACTGTGTTGCTAGCTTTCTATGTGATGATGATGATATGATGATGATAACAATGCTGATAATGATATAATGATAATGTGATAATGCATAATATTGAATAAGTTGTTGATTATAAGAGTTGAAAAAGTAATAAAGACTGAACACACAGATTCACCCCCCCTCTTTGTGTTCCTGGTGTCCAACAGGTATATCTTAGAGAGCCCCTTTCCCTGTAATAATCAACTCACCTTTAAAAACTTACATTAAAACTTACCAAGAAGCACTCACAAAACAATCTCTTGCACTCTATTTGGCACTGGTCTTTAGGTTTAATTTGCTTATTACCTGTCTAAAGCATTGCTAGTTATCTTCTTTTCGTATCACGAATGCTTTGCTTTTAATCTGCAATTATTATGTGATTGGTTATCTTTAATTCTATTTGCAAGTGTTTACTGTGTATTTTATTGTAAGTTTCTTCACCAAAAAACTCCTAAACAACATTCATCCGCATCATACGCTAAAAACGGTTAAAACACAAATAACCTTAGTAACTTTCCATAGGGACTACCCCCCTTGGCTTTGTTAAGAGTTAGCCTAAATGGAGGAGCTGGATCAAGTGATAGCACCTGGCTCTTTGCTTGCCCCCAAGGCCACACCTTTCCTGCTCGGGAAACAACAGTCCAAAAGATTTCTGCTGATGGTGTGCTTTCGACGAACAACAAACAACACAAAAAAAGTTAAAAAATCTAAGTTAAAACTAGGTGAAAAAGTGCAAAAATTTTAACCATTGCTTTACTTGGGATCTTGGCTTGCTTTATAGGGCATCCAGTATGATATGCAACCAATTGCTAGATTTATCTTTGAAACTTTGCAATAAACTACCTTTAAACAATCTAAAATTTTCTTTTATAATGCTTGCAAAAGAGGGTAATTTGAACTAGATCTCTTTAAATATAACTTTGCATGCAAAATAAAACTGAGATCTAATCTTAGAAAATGATCTTAGTAACTAGATGTATATATGATTTTCTTAATGAGATAGATCTAAGCAATAAGATTCTTAAATGGTAACCAATTTGAAGAAAATTTAATTTTTGAAGGAGGAAGAGGAAAAGAATAGTGCTTGTTGCTGGAATAGATCTGCAAAAGAAACTTGTTAGTGAAGCTCTGAGGGACACAATCTTCACAATCTTGTTGGATAATCGATGGAATCAACCTTGATCCACAGTTTTTCCAAGCACGGCAAACCTGCAAGCTATAAGACAAATCCTACAAACAAACTTATTAAATCTGAAGATACATATAAAAAGAAGGATAACATAGTATGAAAAATAATTTTATTTAGCATGCAAATATTAACTCATTCAAACATATGTAGCAAAATAGGAGTAAGTAATCTCACTTACAATGATCTATTCCTATAATTCCAATAATCATTCAAACAAACAATAGTTAAATGCAAAAGTTGAAAAAATATCAGTTCACCTCAAAGGCAACATGATAATGGGGATCCACACATGAAAAGTACTCCACAATTTAGCCTCCAAAGCTTCTCTTTTATTCCAACAAAGAATGATCAATACAATTACAACAATAGCAAGCCTTTCTCCCCAGCTCTAACTAGTTTGGAAGAGAGAATGGTTGCTTTATTTATAGCCAGAGCAAGCCCTGGGGGCTACCTACACTGAAGATAGACTTAGAGTGTATTTGAGTTGAACTGAGTCCCACTAAGTTTAACTGAGTCAATCTGGAGTTGAAGTGAAGAGGAACTGACCTAACTCACCCAACAATTGCCAACACACCCAACAACCACCCCTCGCTTGCTCATCGTCACGCGTGAGCTCCATGGTTGAAGTGAGGTAGGTGAAAGAGTTGTTTGACGTCACCCATTCTTCATACATGTGCTAACCAAAGCAATACACCAAAGTTTAAAACAAAAACAAGCTTCCTAGTACCGATGTCCTTCTTTTCTGCTTGAAGGATTGGGCCCCGCAACTCCTCAAAGGTGACACTTTTATACCCTGGGCCAACTACTGCAATGGCATCACACATCGGCTTCCAAAATGGATTGTTTTTAACAATGCTAAGAGGTATGTGACTCCAGTAAAGACACCTCCCCATTACCTTGTTCGCTTCTACCTTTCCGATTTCTTTACAATTGACTTGATAGAAGATTGTGATTCACTTCCTATTCGTTGAACAAAATAGGATGAGAGTGCCTCCCTCCCAATAGGTGAAGCTGTGGAGCACCTCCCACTACCCTCATCGATAGTGGAAGATAGAGATGCACCTACACTTCTTGCTTGGCCAAAAGCTGCAAGCTCAGCTTTGTTTGTAGCGATCTCATCCTTCTTTCTATTTTTTTCATGGATGGCGTTATGGGCAGATCTCATGATTTCCGCTGCAGTACAAAGGCCAACATCATGGCCCAGTAGTTTGGCTAGATGGTATTTCAACTTGTTAACCCCTCCCGATATGTGATGCCCACATAATTTGCAACACAAGTTTTGCCTATTTGTTCCATTCTCAGGCTCACCATACTGCCAAAATGGGTCCAATACCTTTGGCATTTTTGGAATTGGAAGGGCACAAAAAACACAAAACAATTACATTAAACTCCATTGGAAAAAATAGTAACATTTTAGCTTAAAAAATTAGACCTCTAAATTTAGATTTTAAGCCATGAAAGATAAGAAGAAGAGGGTGGCTAAACAATTAAAAAAAAAGCATGCTATTCCATTCTAATTTTTAAATGCCCCTTACATTGTGGCTGTTTTTCGGAAATCAATGGAAAAATGGCAAACAAAATAGCAAAGAAATATGCAAGAAAACTTTCAAACAATCCATGGAAAAGATAGAAAAACAATGGGATAAAATGTATATACCTGTGAGGAATCTTGAACCCTTGCTCCACAAAAATCCTTGATGGAGATGGTAAATAGTGTTTGAAAGCCTCCAAAGTACTTGATGATCTCCACTTTCCCTCCTCACTCCTCTAACAAGCCTCTAACTCAAATGACCCCCAAAAAAACATTTTTTCCTTTACAAGCCGCGGATCCAAGTTGTTGGGTGACTTTTTGGTTTAACAAGTCACGATTTTTTCTAAAAAGTCATGCCTCCACGATTTTTAAAAAAAGCGAGACTTTTACTCCTCGAAAATTTGGCTCAGAGTAAAAGTCGTGATTTTTCACCGACTTTTTCAACATTGAGGAAAATCACTAGAAATTGTTTTATCTTGTGCTGGGGTTAGAGAAATTAACACTTGAAAGAACTAACATTTGATGGTTGATATCAAGGAAAATCTAGTTAGGGTCTCTCCCTTGGTTTGTCTAGGTCGACCGTCTCCTTGCTTGTAGGTCTAGGAAACCTAAAAGAGGGGTTTCTTTTCAGTAGTGAGACGTTGGGAGGGGAATCCCATAGTTGTTCTGGGTTAGTGGCTGATTTTCCTCGCTGATCAAGAGGCTGCTAGGTTTTGCAGCAACATGAAGTATAGGCCTCCAAAGTAGTTGATGGTCTCCTCTTTCCCTTTTCACTCCTCTAACAAGCCTCTAACCCAAATGACCCCCAAAAAATTATTTTTTCCTTTATAGGCTGCGGATCCAAGTTGCTTGGCGACTTTTTGGTTTAAAAAGTCGTGCCTACACGATTTTTTTAAAAAAGCGGGACTTTTACTCCCCGAAAAATTGGCTCAGAGTAAAAGTCGCGATTTTTTCAAAAAGTCATGATTTTTCGCTGACTTTTTCAACATTGAGGAAAATCACTAGAAATTGTTTTATCTTGTGCTGGGGTTAGAGAAATTAACACTTGAAAGAACTAACATTTGATGGTTGATATCAAGGAAAATCCAGTTAGGGTCTCTCCCTTGGTTAGTCTAGGTCTACCGTCTCCCTGCCTGTAGGTCTAGGAAACCTAAAAGAGGGGTTTCTTTTCAGTAGTGAGACGTTGGGAGGGGAATCCCATAGTTGTTCCAGGTTAGTGGCTGATTTTCCTCGCTGATCAAGAGGCTGCTAGGTTGTGCAGTAACATGAAGTATAGGCAGTGTATCCATTATCGTGTTTAACATGGAAACTGTTATGATACCTTGTCACAGATGCTAGAGTCATGGCATTTACTACCAACATATATATCTGTAATGGTAGCCATGCAGTGGACTATATGCTAGTAACATGGCATGGAATAAGATATAGTGAAAGTATTGCATGAGATGTTGAGATAAATATTATACATATACTTGGTTCATTTTGAAAGTGGAAAATATCATGTATTAATATATGTTTGCAATCAGGAGCAACTGGAATTCTGATATACTTATTTAGCCTGTTGTTACATTTTACATATCATAGACATGCTTCCCATATAAAATGTTGTGGCATGGTGTTTAAATTTTAAAATTCACACCCATAGTTGGTTTCTGTCTTCCTTTATTTCCTTAGTGAAATAAAATTCTTTAATTGTGCAATTTTTTTCGTGATGCAGGATAATTGTACGAAGGATGTGCCTATGCCTAATTATTTCCGCCTCCTTACTCTTATAGGTTTCAAAATATTTACATCAGAGAAGGTGATGAGCTCTGATCATTTACTGTGCTTCTATTGTTCTAACATTACTTTCCGTGAAAGTTTCTGAGGTTCAGGGCTTATGTTGTCATTTTCAAGTAACATATACATATTTTTACTATGTCTATGTTGAAAAGGAGAGATTGTATATTAGCTTTTGTGATTGCATGCTTTTTCGTTATGTGAACATAACTGCACTAAAACATTTGGAACTTATCCAGGTTCACTGGAGTTCCACAGGTCCAAGATAGTGTGCTTGCTATGAATTGTTGGCATAAAATTAATTGGACCAGTGAAAGAATGCACATTTTTGTAGACAATGTGAATCATGCAAAGGAAAGAGGGAATTGGGTTTGAAATTATTGTTTCCCAGGGTCAAGGAGACAATTTAAACATGTTGCTATTTGCTTGTTTTTGCCATTTGGAGAAGGCAATAAAATAGACCTTTACTTAATTCTGCTAAGTTAGCTACTATTGTGCAAACTCAGTCCACACTTTTTAAGGAGAAACAACTGCAGAAATTGGGAAAATAATAAATACATTCAAGTTTTATTAGAAAGTAAGTAAATGAGTACATTGTTGTGGAATGCTACTCTTGTGTGATGCTTTACATTGGATTGAAACCCCATTGTTATTCCTTAATGTTACTATTCAAAAACTGCAATGCAACTAAAGCCCAAAACAAGGATAAAACAACAAAACTGCCAACCTGTTTTAACCTTTCATTCCCTTATACTTGGCCAGTGAAAATGACAAAAAAATTAGGTTCCATGAAAGTTACAAATTCTCTTGCAATTTAACTAACATGTTAGTTAGAAATAGCTGTCACTAGCTAGAAACATATCATATTGTTTAGATCATAGTAGGGATGTTATCTCTACTGTGTGGCCTGAAACATTACATAAAGCTATTTTTTACTTCATGTAAGGTAGAAAACTCCAAGGAGAGTTTATTATTCAAACAATAAATGTCCGTTTCAGAAAGATGAGAGAGTGAGAGAAACTAGTAGAAAATTAGCTCCAGCAAGGAGTGCTCTTTTGTTTTGAGAAATGCATCTTATGTTACTCCATAGATCAAAAAGTTATATCATGGAAAAGAGAGGTACAGCAATCCAACAAAAGTATTTTAAAAGGAAAGCAGGGGACTAAGAGAATTTTAAAAGTTAAATTTAGCCTGAAAGTTCCAATGTTATCGGAACTGGACCGGTCATCGAACCGGCGAAGCCTAAAATGTGAACCGGACCGGAAACCGGACCGGAACCGGCAAAAAACCGGGTAAAAAACCGGCTGACTAAAAAATACATAAAATATTCATATTTTGTAAAAAACATATATAACAATGTAACAATGGACAACAACCAATCCAAAGATAACCTTTCAAAACAATAATGGTGATTCCTTAGCCAAAACCCAATGACATTCAAAGGATGAGTGTCACTCCAATAATATAGTTTATGTTCAAGATCCTAGATTCCATCAGATCCTATTATTAAAGATCCTAGATTTTCCATCAGATATCTATTATTTCTATCATATCATGGTTTCTATATATGTATACTGTTTCAAGGATTTTTTTTGATTGAGCCTTTTCTTATATCTGTCTTGCAATGTGAGAATGTCTATAAGTAAGAGAGACAATTTATAAAGGTACATGATACATCAAAGCAATATCAGGGTTGATCATTTCCTTCCAATTTTATGAAGAAATATAAGGCAGAAAATGATAGAAGCAATAAGCAATTGTCATAGGGGTAGACCAAGAGGGTCGAGGACTCAGTTTGGTATGGGAATGATCCTTACTTTAGGATGGCATGTACATGAACCAAATTTACAGCCACATGTCTTCATGTAGCACAACAATTTTCTAGTTCAACCAGACTCCTAGCACCTCATCCCACAAGTCACACAAGCTATTAAAAATTGAGTTTTCTGGTTTTTTTTTTTTTAAATTGAGTTTTCTAAGTCCCCAGTCCAGATCGGCCGGTTCGGCCGGTTTTGGCCAGTTTTGGCCTGTTCCATACCCGGTCTGGACAAAAATCTGGTTTTTCAAAAAAAATTTGCTGACCGGACCGGCCAACCCTGTAAACCGGTCAGACAGGCCGGTTTTGTCGGTTCCGGTCCGGTTCCGATAACACTGCCTGAAACCATGCCAAATAAATCACAAAGATGATTACAAAAGAAAGCTGAAGCTGAAAAGAGATTCTAAAAAGATGCCTAAAGTAAACAACGCCAAAGATCAATAAAAATGCTTCAACAAAGTAACCGTAAGTGTTGACCACATTGCTGTTGGGTCAAAAAATCAACAAACGTTCCAAACACATGTGATGAGATGGTATTTCCTTAATAAAGTGTGCGCATGTGCATAAGGTAACAAGGGAGGTGCCATCAATACTGTCATAGAAACTATTACTATATGTTCCCTCCCAAACATGCACTTTAAGTGGTAGAGCCCTGAAACACAAGTTGAACCTTAGGGGTCTTAAGAGGGGTTGTCCATTGTCACCACAACTGTAGATTTTTGTAGTTCGAACATGTACTTCTGCATAGGCTAAGTGTCTAGCATGCAGGAGTCGTCCAAATTATCTTTCTAGGTACTTGTTTGAGAGAGAAGATGACTTTTATATCTCTTTCCTAAGTTTAACTTTGGAAAATCACATTAACTAACTTAATGTTGGCTAATGACTAAAAGTGAACTTAAGATTATGTCACCGTCGTGGATCTTAAGTGAGGCTTGAGATCTAATCTCAGCCATCCATCACTTTGGAGATTGAGGGTTATGGTTTTGGTCATTGAGATGCTATAAAATTAACTCCGAGGAGAGGAGAAGACCGACATTAGATGCACACAAAGTGAGTGAGATCTCATTGATTGGGTGGAGAAGGACTTTCAACCAAATGTGCAGGGGCAGGGGTGGTGGAAAGGGGCAGGGCTGGCGGAAAGGAGCAAGGGGTGGCAAAGGGATTAGCAGCAAGCAAGATCGAATTACAGATCTTGAGGTGTGATAGGCTATCTTTTTGTCTTTGTATTATTCCTTAGTGGGCCATTATCCTAGGATGGGAGCTCAGGATTTTATCATTAATAAAATCGTTGAATGTTGGTTTTTCTCACAAGGGGTTTCCAGGGTAAACAAGTGTGTAAAGTGTGATTGATTTCTTGTTTTATTTCACTGCATTATTGAGTTAAAATATTCGTGTATTTTCGTTAATAATTTAAGCAATAGATTTTCATAGTGTTACCAAACTTGGAATCGACAATGAATCGGCAAGGCTAAAGAGTGAAGAGTTTTAATCGGATCAGGAAAAAATTGGGTAAAAATCAGGAATAAGTCGGTGAATACTTATTATAAAGATATGCTGTCATTGGCCAGTTGTTAAATTCGATTTGGGTTTATATAGTTATATTATAATATTTAATATAAAGCATTCGGGAGGACCATATAAAACATTTAATATAGTTTTATATATTATTTATAACTTTTAATATAAAAACAAAAATAATATAAACAATTGTATTTAATATATTAGATATTAAAAATCATTTAATATTCTATATATGACTTGCAAATAATAAATATAGGTAAGCCTATAGCTATAATTAAGATGTCAACCATCCATACCAACGCATTTTAATAACTAAAACGATATATTTGGGTTTGAATTTGTCGTCGCTACTTGTCGTCGAGTATTTTTTGAGAACAACAATACTTGCCTTTGCCAACTACTTTGCAAAACATACACTACATCCAAGTATTCTTGTTGCTGCTGATCACAGGGACGCCACAGGAACATCGACTCACCTTTTCACGCTGCCGCTAGGAAAAAGAAAATGCGATTAATCACTATTTGCAGAGGAAGCGAGTTGGGTTGGGTTGGATCAAATTAATCGCGATTTATTCGTCAATGATCTGATTCGGATTGTTTGGGCAAAGACTCAATCAAGACTCGCGATTAATCGCGAGTGACTCTCGATTCCTGCTTCACTGGATTTTCGAGAGCGAAGATCAGATTTGATTGTAGAATACTGTGAAATAGATCAACAATCTACAAATCGATACAACAAATGTGCTAAACATTAAATCACACAAAAGAGAGAAGTCATTAACATGAGAGAAAGAGAATGTTGTATTACATTAAGCTTCAATGAATGAAGAAAGTGTTATCCACTAAGTTGCACTTAGGGGATTTCTAGTGAGCCGCCAGAGTATTGAATAAGCCAAATTGTTCATTGTTAGTGCTCAGAAGTTCCGTGGTTACATTAGGACTAGTTGTAGTCCTTTTTTTTTTAATAAAATGCATGTCCACACCCCTTGGGGACGTTGTAATAAATTTTCTAACACGATAAATGTTTTGTAAAGAGATTGGCTTCCTAGGACTTGGCTATCAATTCGATCATTCCAAGGTGTTTTTTCCCTTGTTAATTATGCAATGCTGAATAAGCGATGTATAATTTTTGAGTTTTTCACAGCTCCTCCAAAGCTAGAATTTTTCGTTTTGGTGGTTAAACCTAGGGAGGCTATTAAAGTTCATGTGTCGATGTATATAAGCGTTTTAGACATGGTTTTGAGTCTGTGTCCGCCTTACACACAACTGGGGGGAAAAGCACACCAGAAATCTTCAAGTTGCTCAGTGTGTCCTTGGGGGCAAGTCTCAAGTCAGGTACTGTCACCTGCTCCTGACTCCTTCGTTTAGGCCACTCCTAACAAAGCCAAGGGGGGTAGTCCCCACGAAAGCGTTTCTAAGGCTCTTGAAGTTTATTAGTTATGGATGAGATGGTTGTTAGGAGTCATTTAGAATTGAATTACTGAATCAAGATTATTTGCAGAAATAAGAATTGTTTCAGCAACATATAAGAGACAACATCGACATATAAAATTGAAGCAACTTTTAATGAATTGATATTTAAGCAAATGGTAAAGTATTGTTGCTAATGGAGATCAGTGCCAATGGAGTCAAATAAAATGGTACGATGCTGCTGAAAACGTATAGTGTTTTGCAAATGTCTCTTGGTTCGTTTTAAGTTAAACGTGGATATGATGAGTGAGTTAAGGGGGAAAGGGGATTCCCAATATACAGTGAGGTACTGGGAATATGTCCGGATTTTGAGAAAAGTGGCTCCACATAGGAAAATGTGGGCTAGATGGAGTCGGGGGGGTGTTTAACACTACAACAACAAGGATGTAGCCTAATGGGACCCGACGATAGCTTTCTAGTTGTTCCCTCTTTCCTTGAAGAATTTGCCCACTATTTCTTAGGCTCGTTGTGCTGGATTTCTATAATGTTTTGAGGGTTGTAAATTTTATTGATTAATTAGATGTGAGGAATTAATGAATGCACAATACCGCTTTTGATATTCCTAAGTCTCAGACTAAGCCGCGAGGGGTAGAGCATACACGGTATAGGCAAATGTTTGTTCATATTTAGTGAAAGTAAGTAACACATGTACTAACCTATACAACCCTTTAAGGATGGATTGTGTGCTTGTGATTTATTCAAAGTAGTACATCAGTTTTGCGTATAAGGAAATTGTTGTCCGCCAATTGCACACCAACAGTAGAAATCTTCCGAAAGCTGTCTCCTCACTTGAGAAAGTGGGAGAGGTGTGACCTTGGGGGCAAGCACAAAGCCAGATACTGTCACCTACTCCTAGCTCCTCCATTTAGGCTAACTCCTAACGAAGCCAAGGGGGGTTGTCCTTAACAAAGAGTTTCTAAGGCTCAATGTGTTTAAGTAAGTTTTATGAAAGTGATACAGATGGGTGTTGTTTAGGAGTTTGTTATGATGAATGAAGATTACAATTCTATCAACTGAAAAATAAATATAAGACAAAAAGCAATCCATGTTGCTATCACCAGATTAAAAGATGAACAATATAACGAGAGCTCGTGAAATAAACTAGCATTCATAGATAAAGATCTTGTTTGAGAAAAACCAAAGGACAAATGGCTCAGATTAAATAATGATGCATGAAAAAACAAATTAGTGCCTTATGGAGTCAAACGTCTGAGATGCTTGAAAATACGGAAAGTACAAGTCTCGTAATAGTGCTAGTGAATGTGTTTTGCGATTGCTTTTGGTTTATTTTAAAGTATTTTAATGGTCTTGCTTATTATGGCTTATCAAAGGTATCAAAAGACCAATCGGGAAACCGTTCCAAGTTGTTCCGTTCGAGACATGTTGGCCCGTCCAGTATCCTAGGTTGGTATTCGGTGGATTGACCAACTAGCCAGGACTCTAAGACAACGGGGAGTTCCGATGCCCTTACTGAGAATGACTTTGAATACTTTCAACAACGTCGGTGCGTTGGCTATGGGAAATTTTTTTATTATGTTATTACTTGAGAGATTATCAAATTCGCTCACTGTTCTGAGTACAAGCCCAACTATGAAAGTCGGCAGAGCATACTAGGTGAGGAATAGCAACGAAGTAAATTAATTCAAGGGAAGATGTGAGTTGCAAGTTTTATTAGAAAACAATTAAACCCTCCGACAGAGAGCGCTCTTGACTTTGTCTTATGACAAAAGTTCAAGAGTCTTAGCTACTCTATATGTCTAAATGCAAGGATGATGCAAAACTAGTATGCTCTTCGATAGAGAGTGCTCTTGATTTGGATTTCAGCAAGTTCAAGAGACTTAGAATTAAGTTAACAAATTAAAGAGCAAAAAATGCATGAAATAAATGATAACCATAAACCCTCCGACAGAGAGCACTCTTGATCCACCTGACGGTGAGATTCAAGAGATTTTAATTCTTTTTTACTTTTTTGCAATAAAGTTAAACAAAACAAGAATCTTTTTCTTTTTTGACTTTTACGAAAGTAAAAACAAACTTTTCAGGAATTGAAACTAACCTTTCCTAATATATTCTAAGCAATTATTCTACAAGCCAAAAAGCAAAGAAATTGCAAACATGAAAAGTGGACGATACAGGCTTCCCCCAAATGGGGGAAGAGGGGTGTGGGAGCCTTAATCCCACTTGCTCTTTATTAACTTTTTTACAATGTTTTTGATGTTTTTTGCCTCTTCTTGAATGACAAAGGTGAGAAAGGGAAATAGAGAAGAGGGAGGTGTTTTTGTCTTTTTCGCTCTTTGTTTGTTCCTTTGCTTGCTTATGGCCTTTGGGCTCTTTTTGACTTCCCTGAAAACAAGAGATTTGAACACTAACTTGTTATATGTTAGTCCAAAAATAAAACAAAAATAGATCTATAAAATAATTCTAAAAGGAACTAAACTTCTACAATGAAAATGGAGGAAAGTAGATAGAAGAAGAAGCTACGAAATGGAGGAGAAAAAAGGCAAAAAGAGGGCTGAAACAAAGGCAAAAGAGGGCTGAAACAAAGGCCAAAAGAGGGCTGCAAACAGGGGTGAAGAAGGCTGCAAACTAAAGTGGAAGAAGGCTGCAAACTAAGACCAAAGAGGGATGCAAACAAGGGTGAAGAAAGAGGCTGCGAAAAGAGTGAAAGAAGGCTGCAAACTAGCAAAGAGGACAGCCAACAAGGGCATACGGTTTGGTGAAAAATATGTAACTTAAGATCCAAACCTTGCCTAACCAAAAAATCAGACTTTTTACTTCAAAGATGAATAAAAGTAGGGAGAAACCGGTTAAACCTGTAGATCTTTAAAAGACATTTGGATCTCATATAGCAAGTAATTACTGGAAATTTGCACTTGACTCCAAGAGAGGAAGATGTAGCTGAGCTCAAACTTCTGCTTAGTAGGATGAAATGATCTGCAAAACTACAACTCATAGACTTGCTAAACAAAGGATTAGATCATGTATTGTTCACAAATTGAAATAAAAAAGTAGCATGAAATATAATTGAATAAAACAATGCTCTTTTTCGATCTCTAAAAGTAAATCAATAAACATATAACTTAAAAACTACAAATACCTATTCTTATGTGCTTGAAAAAGCCTTCTAAAGCATAGATTCATAATCTCAAATTGACAAGAAAGAGAAAATTAAAATAACATCACCTCATCCATCAATTACAATCATCCACAATGTCACACCACATGATCCTCCAAAGCCTTTATTTTTTATTCCAATGGTTGCATGAAAGCAACAAGCATTTACAAAGTTTCACCAGAGTTTCTCTACAAAAATTTTCCACCCAAATAGAGCTCAAAGAGCCTCTAACTATACAAAAAACAAGCCCCAGGGGCTTTTAATGAACCAGAGTGTAACACCTCGATTTTGACCCCGTTTGCATTAAAATGTATATGATGTATATATTGTAATTAATTGTGGTATGGAGCTAAAGGCAAAAGCCCCACCATTGATTTGGTTGTTTTATGTTTCGGCGATTAAAATCGTTGCTGATGGTATATCATGCTATCCGACACATATTAATTCTGGCATTATGTAAACATGCATTTTAATTAAAAATACCCACAACCAGCTATGTCAATGCAACCATAATGAAAAGGGCATGATTTTCCTAAGGATAGGGAGGGAAACTATTTAACCCTTGGGGCCAATGGGGAAAAGCCAAGTGTTAGTTATTAAACCCATTTAGTTGTCACCCACCCTTTTGACTTACTCACCTTTCCTTGTCTCATTCAACTACCAAATTAAATACTATGGAGTTGGTTGGGGATAGTTATTGCGTGAGCAATGATGTGTGGCAAGACTGTTAGTCCTTGCCCACACGCACACTCCTCCAGGAGATTCATTCGCCCTCACGTGGGCAGGGAGAGACCACACTACCCATTCTTTCATTATTCCCATTTTCATGCAGAGAACAGGGGAGAGCGACCTTACCCTCACGATTTTGCTGTGTGGAGCTCTCATTCACGATTTGGGCTTCGGGACGTTTTCTTCTCACATAGAGGTTTGAGATTTTCCCTCACGCAGTCACTCAGTCTTCACGCATGCATACCACGACTGGTTCAACCTTCCTCTTCCGATTTTGCTGTGTGTACAATTTCCTTCAATTTGTGGGTCTGTGTATATGAATCCATCTCCACGCTGAGAGTCTGTTGTGTTTGATTCCCTTCCCAATCGGGCTGTGTCTTTCCTGTTGTTTTCAGTGGAGAAATCATGGCTGTTGTTTTTCCCCACAAGTGTGGGTTATCGCTGAGTTGTTTTGGCCACGTTAGGGCCAAGAACAACTCTGGATCGTCTTGCTCGGTCTGAGCTGTGAAGCGCCATTTTGGCTGCAGTAATGTTTCCCTTTTTTTCCCTAGATCTGTGAATTGCTCGATTTTGCTATATGTATGCAATGGTTGGTCTTTGTACTGTTTTGGAGTGGGAATGAAGGCTTGGTTTGCTTGATAAACCTGGTGTGTTTGGGAGCCTCATAGACAGAGCTAGAGGGCTAGCTTTTTTTCTCCACACCCCCTGAATAGCACTGGAAGGGAAGTCAGGGCCTGAGGGACTGTGTAGTAGAGAAGGGACTGATTCCTTGTGTTGGGTGTGTGTGGGTGTCCTAGAAGTCAGGTTAGTTCTGGTGCAGGTGTCCTTAGCTCTTCAGTGAGCCCCTAGCTTAGCAGTCAGCTTTTCCCAGCTCCCTGATGGCCTGATAAACCCAACTACGTTGGCTTGGCTATGTACTGTTGTGTATCTTTGGTTATGTGTGAGCCTGCTTAGTTCCTTATTCCTTGGGGAATCATGCCCAGCTCGGGGGTGGCATTGTTGCTGAGAGATTAAGGAGCACACTGGCCTATGGTTGGGTGGAACGTTGTAGCGACGTAGCTGGTTGCGGGACAAGTTCTTCATAAGATAAGTACTCTCTTGTGTTCAACCTTTGCAATTGTATTTGATGTTTAATGAATTACAATGAACATGTTAAATGCTTGAATGCATGGTTTTGCTTCTGCTGTATGGTAATAATGTGTGCATGTTTTACTTCAAAGCATTTCAATTTCTTTATGTGTATGTTCATGGGGCTAGTTGCCCGGGTTGATAGCAGTATCGGTAGCGTCCTCTTCGCCGGTCGGAGGGTCGGGGACGTTACACAGAGCTCAAGCTTAGTTAAGTGAGCTTGAATTGAGCTGAAGTGAATGCTGAACTGGGATGAATAAGAGCTGAAGCTGCCAACACACCCAATCAATTCGGCATCAAATCTCCTCATCGGCTTCCTTCACATGCGTGAGCTTTTTCCTCATGCGAGCTGTATGGAAAAGGAGCGGAGAAATAATTAAATGAAGGCTTGTAAATAGATAACCAAGGTTTCGTGATAGCCATGCCACACTCCACGTGATATGTTAAATCATGGTTTTAAAATGAAACACATGGGTTTAGTTGAGAGGAGCCCACACTTAGTACCATCGCACCCCATCTAGCACACGTGATCTATTCGCTAACCACATCCGTACGGATTTAATGACGTGATTCATCTTGATCATTCGCTAGCTTATAATAAAACCAATGTATGGCAAACTCATTAAGATAAACCACGGGGTTTTTTTTTTATTGTGACATGGATAGAGGGGGTGTACACCTTAGTTGTGTAGCCATGCTCAAGCTTTCAACATTAGCATGACATCACCTCTAAACCTTTGAAACCAAGCGATCTGCAAATATTTGATTTGGTAATGGTTTTAAAAAAAAAATACAATGAAGGGGATGGGTCCACCCCAATCCCATTCGCTAGCCTCCAACCACACCATTGCATGCTAGCATGAAACTCTACCTCACCTTAACGTCAACCTCCCTTTATATCAATTTAAAATTCAAACTTAAACCAAAGTTTATTATGAAGTGGGTCATGAATCAATAGGGACCCATGCCAAGTCACCTTTCACTAATAAAATATTCAATTTTGACTTTTAGAATATTTGACTTTGGTGCATTCTGTCCAATTTTAGCATTTAAATGCTATTCTGGTGCTCAATTAGCCGATTGATGACTTTCGGGATGCTTTTGCTGGCCGAAAGATGGTGAAAGTGACGCTTGGGGTGAAGATACTGCTCCGGGCTTGAAAATGAGTCCAACCATGCCGAAAAAGGACTCCGAATCACTCTTTTATTACATTTTGAAATTCCTCATTTAAACCATTAAAAAATGGCTTAAAAAAACGGAGAAAATTATTTTACTCGGAATCCAATGAAACTCTAGGGGGACCTAGTACATGTTCATACGACTCAATCGAAATGCCTAGCATGAAAAAAAATACTGACACGAAGGCTCTAATAACCTCCCAAGGCTGAAACAACAAGACAACTACCCCAGCTTTGGAGGAGCCAGTGAAAAACTCAGAAATTATTGGTCGTTTGTTCAATATCCAATAATAACCAAGGGAAAAAACACTTTTGGCTAGTTGGCTTGATGCCCAAGTCCGGGAAGCCGAGCCTTTTATAAAAAATTAAATGCTAGGACATTTTTTACAATCTCCCCAAGGGGGTATGAACATGTATTTACNCTAGCAGACTTCTGAATTTTGATCACGAACAAGTGTACTTGTTCAATAGTGTGGCAGCTCACTGAAAAATCCACTAAGTGCAAAATTAGTGGATAACAGAAACTACAGTCAAGGGATCTCTTTCAAGACAAAGCCTTAGTTGGGAAGTCATGACTGGGTTAGGTCTACAAAGAAAGAAAGCACGTAAATACTGGCAATTAAATCTAACTAGATGCAAAACCTTGAACTAATCTAGAACTTAAAAGAAAGCAGAAAATCAAAGATCAATCACACACTAGGAGATACAGGCTTCCCCCAAATGGGGGAAAGGAGGGTGTGGGAGCCGTTATCCCACCTCCTTTTTTATTATTATGATAATTACAAATCTGATTTTAGAGAAAGAACCGCCTTATGACCCTAAAAAACCGATCAAAAAGGGTTACAAATTGCTCGGGAAAGAAGGAGAATGAAGAAGGGGGGGTTGGGTTGGATCTTGGGTGCTCCAGAAGGTTTAAAGCACAAAAATTCGGTAGCAACTCCCTCTCTTTTTGTTCTACCTACTAAAAACTAGGAAGTTAAAAGTTTGCAAATTAGTAGATTAGTACGATTATACAATAAAAAAAATACACTACTTAGTACTTGCAAATATTGAGAAAATTTTGCTACTTAAAGTACTAAGTAAAAGATGTTAGATCTAGGCTTATAACTATGATTTAGATGCACTTTAAATCTAGTAAATAAAAAGCTAATCTTTATGATAAAACTTTTTAAATAAGAAATAGCTTGCTTCAACAGGTAACCAAGGAAAAGTTTTGATTTAAGAGAAAGAAAGAAAGCTTCAAACCCCAACTTGAATATTGTGAAGAGTAAGGAGTCTCTATGGCACAAGAAAAGTTAGATCCAAAAGATGTTGTGAAGCTCCTAGTTATCCTTCATGTTTGATGATCTGTGAAGCTACTAAACACTTCAAAGCAAGCAAGATCAAATCTAGTGTGATGAGTTAACAAACCAAAAGAACGTTAGTATAACCGACTGCAATTTGTTACTTTCGAATCTTAGAAAACCAAACACAAGCAAGCAACTTGAAAACCTCAAATGCCTACTCTATGGACTAAAGATAGCCTTCATACGCTAGAAATGATACCACAATTTGCATATGAAGAAGTAAAACTAAGCTAATATCACCTCATGAAGCACAAGCATTCACGATGACAAAGATCTTGCACACAATGGACCTCCAAAGTCTTCACTTTTATTCATAAGATAAACAATTGCAAAGCGTTACACGAGCAGATGTTCCTTGCTTCCGTGTGAATGAGGAAGAAGGCCTCACTTAAATAGAAACTACAAACCCTTGGGGTGTGCTACGTACACTGTCAGAAGGAGTCCAGTTAGCTTTGAGTTGATCTGAGTTAATCAAGAGGGGAGCTGGAGAGGTCAATGCCACCTCTCCTACCAACTCCACCAACCCACTCAATGGCCACATCACCCAACCACTCGCTATCCATGAGGTTGGCGTCAACCTTCTCCTCACGTGCGACTTCGCCAAACTTATGTGCTTGCTTGAATGAAATATATCACAATTTGTAACATAACCAAAGTTTTCAACTACTTAATACATGGAGAGGGGTCCACCCTCATCCCATTCGCTACCTTGCTTGGTGTTAGCGTGAGTCCCTCATGGTTGACGTCATCTCACAATTAAAACCATTTGTAACCTTTTATTTATCCAAAGTTTGAAATGCATTCAAGTTTTGAAAAGGGTCGTATGACATGGGGACCCATTTCCATGTCATTTCCTCACTTAAATAAAAGATTTTTGACTTTTTTAAACATTTGACCTTTGGTGCGTTTCGTCAAAATTTAGCATTTTTTTTGAATGTTTTGTAGCATCTTTAGCGAAATAATGCCATACGGGACAATGTAGTTACCTGGAGCATGGGAAAAGTAGGTCCCGAGGAAAAGGAGGTGCTCCGAGCTTGAAAACGAGCCCATCCACACCAAAAATGGACTCCGGATCATACCTTTTAAAAATGGCCAGAAATTGCAAAAAAAATTATTTTTTCGGAAATTAAAAAAAACCCAAGGGGGACCTAGTACATGCCCATAATGACTCAAAACCATGTCTAACATGCTTATATACGTCGACACATAAACATTAATAGCCTCCCGGGTTTAACCATCAAGACGAAAATTTCAGCTTTGGAGGAGCGGTTAAAAACTCGAAAATTACACATCGCTTATTCAACATTGCATAATTGACAAGGGAAAAAACACCTTGGAATGATTGGATTGATGGCTAAGTCCAAGGAAGCCAAGTCCTTTACAAAAAGTTTGTCGTGTTAGAACATTTATTACGTCTCCAAGGGGTATGGATGTGCATTTTATTAAGAAACAAAGGGACCACAACTGATCCTGATGTAACCATGGAACTTCTGACTCTCTGAGCATTGACAATGAACAACTGACACGTTCTATCCTCTGGCGGCTCACTGGAAATCCCCTAAGTGTGACTTAGTGGATAATTGAGTCATTATGGACATGTACTAGGTCCCCTTTAGTTTTTTTTTTAATTTCTAAAAAATTAAAAATTTTCGCAATTTTAGGCCATTTTTTAATGGTTTAAATGGAAACAATTTAAAAATGTAATAAAAGTATGATCCAGAGTCCATTTTTGGCGTGGATGGGCTCGTTTTCAAGCTCAGAGCACCTCCTTTACCTCGAGACCTACTTTTCCCATGCTTTGGGTGACTATTTTGTCCTGTATGGCATTTTTTCTCTATCGGTGCGACGAAGTGGCAAAAAAATGCTAAATTTCAACAAATTGCACTAGAGACAAAAGTAAAAAATGAAGTCAAAAGTCAAATTTAATGACTTGGAAAGGGTGGCGATTGTTTCATGTGGTAGATGACATTATACGTTGGATAAAGAATTATAATACATTGGTCATTATATATTAAAGTTTATGAGCTAGCGAACGATTTAAAACTTGGACGCAAGCCTCTTCTTCAAACTCGTGCGTGAGTAGGAGTGAGCCCCTCGTGGATGGTTGACGTCATTCATTTGGCATGAGGATGATGTGGAGTGGATTGACAAGTCTTGTTATCACATATATATTTTGCAGCTGGGCTACCATGATGCAACACAAAGACTTATATTTTATTCTATTCCGGCCTACTTTTCACATGGGGTATTAGCATGGATCTTTACAGCTTCAGCCTTTCCAGAGCTTTGTTCATCAGATTTTCCTTGCTTGGACTGAGATTCAGGAGTCCATTGAGATGCTTTTAGTGATGATCTAGTTCATTGGAGTAGAGCAGTAGATCAGAGTTGGTACACACAATTATAGAGGAGCTTATCAGTTGGAAAGAGGTATATTTGGTGAGATAAGGTATACACTTCCTTGGTTTGATTTTGCTCTATGATGTATGTCAGACACCTATGCTTATCAGGTTAGGATGATTATGGTGACCTATGCTTATATCTACTATTGCTTTAACCTGTATTATGATTAATCAAGGGACTTGATGTGAAGACCGTTGCCCATGGCATGCTTGTACAAATTGTAAACCTTAGTGATAGGTTGGTTCTATGTCACTTGCCCCTGTCCATCCAGTTCATCCACCTTTGATTTTATCCCATGACTTACACTGATTGAGACTTGTGAGATTGAAGATCATTTCCCCATTGTGACCCCTATGTATGATAGACTCCATGTTGCTATGTGTCTTTGGCTATGAAGTATGTGGCCTGGCCAGTGTGGCTGGGTTCACAAGGTAGTTCTCCCCTAGCCCTCAAAACAAGTGCTCCACCATAACAGTGTTACTAAACACTAAAGCATCGAAATGCATAAAAGCTATATCTAAAGGATGCAAAAGTTATAAATGTTTAACAGGTAGTCAGTGGCCAAGGGGTTGAGCACTCATTCTTTGTATAATGCAAGGCTCATCTACCCTCCACAGGGGCGGCAGGGAGAGGCAAACTCGTCGGGGCTATGGATTGCTTGCTGGAAGCGGGTCTAGGCCTTAGTCATTTACTGGAGCCCATAAGGCTTTCCAGGGAACTTGCTCTTGTAGGATGGCTATTATCTTATGTAAAGTATGAAAGTTATTAAAAAGGTTAATGGTTAAAGGATGAGCACTCACTCCTTGTATAGTGTTCGACCCATTTTCCTCCACAGGGAAACAGGGTGAGACTAGCCCACAAAGGTTGTGTCTTTGTCAATACTAGAGCCCTGAAGGCTTCTAGGGCACCTGCCTTCGAAGCTTGACCTATATTGCAAATAAAGTGCAAAGGAAAACTTGCTAGAGTCTAAGGGAAGCGTACCCAAGTACTTTATCCATTTGTGAGACACCTCCATCCCCTATTGCTATCTGTCACGCATATGTCACCTTGGTAGAGTGTATTGGTTATCATTCAGATAGATCACTAGGTCAAAGTTAGTCAAAAGTCATTCCCCTGGATTTAGCCTTGTTGTCCATACTCACCCAACAATACCACATTGTTTACCCTTTGTAAGTATGGCATGGACAAGCAGACTTCCAGAAAGTTCCAAGATTTTTCAGAAGCACAGGTACATCTTACTATTATCATTATTATTTGTCACCATGATTATGAATAACTGATTCAAGTTTGGTTTTGATATACACCATTGGAGCATATCTTACCTTGGATGGTTACAAGATCATATTGATGCAGTATCTCACCTTGATTTTGGGTACTTTGACTTGGTCAACCCAGTTGACCAAGTCAATCACGGTTTCCAAGACAGTGACTCAAAAAAGAAACATGATCTATATTTGTTCCAGACATGCCCAGGACCAATACTGCGGTTTCAGTTTTGAGAGTTTGGCGTCGGTTCTCTTGAAAAGTGATTACTATCACTTAATTATTGGCCAAATGATGAAATTTTATTATAGATGGCAGTATGTTGGGTTCTCTTAGAGCAGTGCAGTGTTCTAGGGGTACGAGTGTTAAAATAGCAACAACAAGGAAGGTCTTCCTACATGCATGTGTCCTTGCATGCAAAAGGCTTAAATTAGGAAACCAATTGTATTTAATTTACTTTTCCTAAGTTTACTTTGGAAAATAAATCAAAGTGATCTAAATTAACTTTAGTGAAACACTTGTTAAAGTGAAATTAGAGTTTTCGCTTTAACTAAAGTTATAAGGGAAAGATCAATTGGTGGAGAGGACACAATTGTATTCCGACATAGACAGCGTAAGAAGTGAGAGATAGAATTTTGACAAAGAAGATAGAGGAGCACTAACTCAAGAAGACAACCCTAAATTACAGAGGAGAGAGACATGAGACTTTGGCAGAGGTACATTGTACATCAGCAGCAACAACACCGTACAACATCAGGGTCGTACAATAGCAAGCTGCCTTGGGAACCGTGCCATCTCACAGGTTTTTCTTAGTGATTTTTGGGTGTTTCGATTTTTCCATCTAGGGCATTAATCGATTTTCTGATATTGTAAAAGCTTTGTATTTTCTTAATAAAAATAACCTCTCATACTGCTGCATCGTTTTTCTCATCTTGGGTTTTGTCCAGGGGATTCTACCCAAAAGATTGTGTCGTTTCTATTGATGTGATTGATGTTGTAAATGGTTCTCAGTTTTATATTCCGCTGAATACTGTAAAGAAGTTCATGTGTGGTTATTTAAGTTAAATTTAAATATACTGTTTTAGCGCTAGTTGTGATTTGAAGGAAAATTTACATGGTATCAGAGCTCTGGTGAGCTAAAGCTGGGAGATTTGCAGCAGCAGTGATAGATCAGGGGCAGATCTATTGGAAGACACAAACCTAGATTTCTAGATCTAGGGTTTGACAGGTAACACTTCACTATGGCTGTGTAGTTGAGAGTTGAGAATAGACTCCAAGGGGCACAGAACTTTCAAACATGGAAAGAGAGGATCACAAGGATCCTGGACATCAGTGATGCTGAGGAGCACATTGACTCCACGAAAGTTAAGCCCACAGATGTGACAGACTTAGCAACTTGGAAGAAGATTGATTCCAAAGCCATGTTGATTATCATGGATGGAGTGAAGGACCATATAGTCCCTCACGTTTCTAGTAAGAAGACCGCAACAGAGATGTGGACGGCTTTGGAGAGTCTGTACCAAAGCAAGAATGAGAACCGAAAGATGGTGTTGCAAGAAAGGATGCGCAGTACAAAGATGGCCAAGGGAGGAGTGGTGCCTTATCTCACGAGGCTCACACAAATCAAGGATGAGCTTGGAGCTGTTGGCTCTAAAACAGTGGATAAGGAGCTAGTTTGGATAGCCCTCAATGGCTTCTCTAAGCCATGGGACACCTTTGTCAAAGGTGTGGTGACTAGGGAGAAGCTCCCTGATTGGCAGATATTGTCGGATGACTTTGTGCAGGAGGAGACCCACATGTGTCAAGGATCAGGCTCATCCAACAATGCCCACAGATTGTGGATGAGGAGGTTCTAGCCCTTGCAGGGAAGAGCAAAGGTAAGGAAAAGAGGAAGAAGGATGGTAAGAAAAACCTTGACGTGTCAAAGGTCAAGTGTTTTATCTGCCACAAGCAGGGACACTTTGCCTTCCAGTGCCCAAACATGAAGAAGAAGAGTAACACTCAGATGGCTGGATCTGTAGAGGTGGAGGATTTCAACAGGAACTTCGATGAGGAGTTTTGCTTGATAGCTTGCATGGAAAGCACCACAAGAAGCAGTATATGGTACATTGACAGTGGAGCATATAGTCATATGACTGGACATAAGAGATTCTTCAAGGACTTGCAGGAGGGTGGATAGGGTATTCACGTTGAGCTAGGTGATGATGCGCGGTATCAAACACAGGGTATTGGCACTGTTCATTTCAGGGGGAGTCTGGCAAACCCCTAAGTTTTGCTAATGTGTTATATGTTCTGGGGTTGACAAAGAACCTCATATCAGTCTCCACTCTGGAGGACAAGAGATTTCAGTTGAAATTTTGAGACCATAGAGTGTATATCAGGACCAAGGGGTCAGATTGGAGCTTGGATAAGTGATTGGCATCAAGAGCGGGAAAGTGTATAGACTACACTTTGAGCCTGCAAAGGCTCTAGTCAGTAGCAACAACAGTCAGGGTGAGTTGTGGAATAGGAGGATGGCACACTTACACCATGGAGCACCGAGGCACTTGAGACAGGTTGTCATTGAAGTTCCTCAAGTACAGGAAGAGAAGCATAACCACTGCAAGGGCTGCGCATTGGGGAAAAACATTAGGAAGCCTTTCCCACAGAGTGAGCACAAGTTTAAGGAGTCCTTGTACTTGGTGCATTCAAATGTATGTGGACCTATGAGTGTCGATTACTTCAGTGGTTACAGTTACTGCGTAACCTTCATTGATGACTATTCTAGGAGGACCTGGATCTATTTCCTGAAGGCCAAGTCAGGTCTTTGAGAGGTTCTGAGAGTTCAAAACTCTCATGGAGAACCAAGCAGGAAAGAAGATTCAGGTATTGAGAACAGACAACGAGGGTGAGTACACCTCCAATGAGTTCATGGAGTATTGTTCGACAGAGAGGAGCAAAGAGCACACTGTGCCCCATACACTGCAGCAGAATGGAGTTGCAGAGCGGAAGAATAGGACTATGGTTGGAGCAGCCAAGGCCATGCTATTTGATCAGGGATTGCCACTTATTCCTTTGGGCGAAGGCATACAAGACTGCCGTGTACATTCATAACAAGTTAAAATCCCCACACAGCTTTGGGGAGGAAGACACCAAAGGAGGTCTTCACAGGCACTAGGCCAAATTTGAGTCACATTCTCATATTCGACAGTGTCTGCTATTGTCATGTTCATGCTGACACTAGGAAGAAGTTGGGCCCTTTTGGAGAGAAGGGGTTACTTGTTGGTTTTAGTGAGACTTCAAAGGCATACAAAGTTTACATTCCTGCTCTCAAGAGGATCATTGTGAGCAGGGATGTCCATTTCGATGAGGACAGGGCCTTGTGAAGATCTATGTACTTCTCAGCAGAGCAACAACACGCACAGGATTCGGGGGTCAAGTTGGAGGAGCCAGATGTACAGGTAAAGGTACAGACATAGGGCACATCTTCTGGTAGTCAGAGGGAGTCAAGTGGACAGGATCCTTCGGTCATTGACTTGGAGGATGAGCTGCAACAGGAAAGGGATATCCAACAGGCGCAACAGGTTAACACTAGGCCAAGGCCTAAGTTGTTTATGTCCACTGTTCAGGATTCCAGGTAGGTACATCCTCCATAGAGCTCCATGAGACGGAGCAAACCACCAGCGAGACTTAGTTATATGGCACTGATGACAGAGTTGATTAACTCTGAAGCTTCTAGCTTTGAGGAAGTTGCACAACATGATGTGTGGCAGGAGGCTATGGTTGAGGAGTATGACTCCATTATGAAAAAGCCGGTATGGGAGGTTGTGCCGAGGCCACAAGGGAAAAAGGTGGTGTGATCCAGATGGATCTAGAAGGTGAATCATGCAGCAGACGGAAGCGTGGAGAGGTACAAGGCACGGTTCGTGGCAAAGGGGTTTTCACAGAAGGAGGGTATTGACTATGAGGAGACCTTTGCCCCTGTTGCAAGGTATTCTTCCATTCAGACCATTATCTCACTAGCAGCTGAGATGGGTTGGCGAGTCCATGAGATGGACGTCAAGACTACCTTTCTCAACAGAGTGATAGAGGAGGAGGCATCTATTTAGCAGCCAGACGGGTTTGATGTGGAGAACAAGGAGACACATGTATGCAGACTGCATCGAGCTCTTTATGGGCTCAAGCAGGCACCTCAAGCATGGTACTCTAGGATTGACAATTATCTACAAGAGATGGGATTTCAGCGGAGTGCGTCTGACCACAACCTGTACTTCTTGACATGTAAGGTGCCTCTCATACTGGTCCTATATGTGGATGATCTTTTTATTACAGGAGCTGAGAGGCTGATTGGAGACTGCAAGTCCAACCTTGCAGTGGAGTTGGAGATGAAAGAGCTTGGGTTGATGCATTACTTTCTGGCCTTGGAGGTTTGACAAAGAGATGGATGCTTCTTCATTGGACAGGGGAAGTATGCAATGGAGATCTTGAAGAGATTCAGGATGGAGGACTGCACGCCTATGGCCATACCTCTAGTTTCTAATTGGAGGAAGATTGATGCATCAGGGTCAAACATATTGGATCCTACCTTGTATTGTCAACTTATTAGGTCACTTATGTATCTAGTCAACACACGACAAACATCATCTTTGCAGTAAACTCTTTGAGCCAGTTCATGGTGGACCCTTGGAGAGTGTATTGGACGGCTGCGAAGCACATACTTCGCTACATTCGAGGTACAGTGGAGTAGGGATTGGTTTATGAGCGCAGGGGGAGTGTACAATTAACAGGATTCACAGATGCTGACTGGGCAGGATGTGTAGAGGACCACAAGAAGCTGCTTCAACATTGGATCAGGGGTTGTCTCTTGGTTCAACATGAAGCAGAAGTTAGTTGCATTGAGCTCGGCATAGGCCGAGTACATGGCAGCCAGCATGGCTGGTTGTGAGGGTATGTGGCCGAGGAAATTACTTGTAGGGTTGTTCAAGTCTGAGCTAGAGGCTACAGTAGTTCACTGTGACAATCAGAGTGGCATTAGGGTATTTGAGAATCCAGTGTTCCATGATCAGAGCAAACACATAGACATCAGGTACCACTTCTTGAGAGATTGTGTTCAGAGAGGGACGATTCGGTTGGAGTACATACAGACAAATGAGTTGGTGGCGGACATTTTCACCAAGGCACTTTGCAGACAAAGTTTTCTGAAGGTCAGGGATAAGTTGGGGTTGATACTGAATCCCTTTCTCGTTGAAAGGGAGTGTTAAAATAACAGCAACAAGGAAGGTCTTCCTGCATGCATGTGTTCTTGCATGCAGAAGGTTTAAATTAGGAAATCAGTTGTATTTAATTTACTTTTCCTAAGTTTACTTTGGAAAATAAATTAAAGTGATCTAAATTAACTTTAGTGAAACACTTGTTAAAGTGAAAGTGAAATTAGGGTTTTCGCTTTACCAAATTTTATAAAAGAAAGGTCAATTGGTGGAGAGGACACAGCTGCATTCCGATAGAGATGCAGTAAGAAGTGTGAGAGAGAGAATTTTTGGCGAAGAAGACGGAGGAGCACTAACTCAGGAAGACAGCCCTAAATTGCAGATGAGAGAGGCAGGAGACTTTGGCGGAGGTACACTGTACATCAACAACAATAGCACCATACAACAACAAGCTGCCTTGGGAACCATGCCATCTCACAGGTTTTTCTCAGTGATTTTTGGGTGTTTCGATTTCGCCATCTAGGGCATATATCGATTTTTTGATATTGTAAAAGCTCTGTATTTTCTTAATAAAAATATTCTCTCATACTGTTGCACCGGTTTTCCCATTTTGTGTTTTGTCCGGGGGTTTCTACCCAAAAATATTGTGTCATTTCTATTGATGTGATTGATGTTTTAAATGGTTCTCAATTTTATATTCTGCTACATACTGTAAAGAAGTTCATGTGTGGTTATTTCAGAAAATTTAAATATACTGTTTTAGTCCTAGTTGTGCTTTGAAAGAATATTTACAGTGAGTAGTCACTTATACCATTATTCTATGTCTCTAGATCATCCAGAGTAGCCAGTTTGCCCCAGTTTGCACCCTGGATAGAGTTATGGTGGATTTATCATTTTCCAGAGATTGTACCAACAAAAATGAACTAGAGAAATCACTGAAAAAATTGATTTGGCCTCCTGAGTCAAGGAAATGGCTTGGAATTTTGACAGATGATGTGTCTTAGCAGGCCCGACAGTCCTCCAACATTTTTTGGTCAGCAGATGTCTGGATTATTTTATCTTGGCTTAGCCAATGAGGAAAGCCCCTCAAGGGGCGCCCCCTCAATTTGGCTATTGATGTATTTCATTATTATATCATGTATTATGAAGTTGTAAAGGGGCCTAGGGTGAATTAAACCCCTAGTGACCCCCTCCTATGCATTATCATGTCACATCTTATGTTATAATGTGACTTTCACCTTAGAGAGACATCCTTGAGCAAAGTGCGCCCCCTCTTTTGACTTGGTCATTTGATCCATGTAGTGATCTATGTATTGTTGATCTCCACCGTTGATGATGTTTTAATCTCAATTGTTGGATGTAAAAGTGAGGTAGGGTTTACGTCTCTCTCAAACTATTTAAGAGAGGTGACCCCCCATTGTAATTCATGAGCTTTGGCATCGGAATCTGAAGAAAGAAGATTTGTCTGGGATTACTCTTTGTGTATCTTGTGAATAATTTGATGATATGATGATTGACATTGTTGCTCTTCTGTACTAAGCTTGTTTTGGGAGACATCTTGCATTCTTTCTTTAGCCACTTCATCTGTAGGTTGAGGTGGCGCGCTAGGAGAGAGAGGGCGTTTCTGTGGGGAAACCCACCATCGTTTCGACTCCAGGGTGTTCGGTTCAAGGAGCATTTCTTTTTCATAAATTTTTACTTCTTGTCCTTTCCGTATTTCGTAGATTCTGTTCGTATGTCTTATCTTCTGATTATTCTCTGATTGGGCAGGTTAAAGAGGGCTTTTGGGTGATTGACTGAAGTACAACAACATCAAGAATCTCTCTGGGAAATTCCATTTGATCAAGGAAGCAACATTCTTCATCATTTTTGAGGTCATCTGCAAGGTCCAGGTACGTCTTGCAGGTAATTTCTCCTTCTTTTATTTTCTGCATGCATTGCCCATCATTTCCTTAACTATAAAACCCTCATTTCGTAGATTTGTAGGTTCTAGTTTGCGGCACGATGTAAAACTTAAAACCCACTTTGTAATAAACATAAAACCCCTAAGTTTTAATTTTCATCATCATCGGACTACATTTGCCCATCTTAAGCACTGGTCTGCTTCTTTGGGGAAGACGCCCTCCTTGGGAGGAGTGGGTATTTCATAAACTGCAAACTGGGTACTCTTGGTTTCGCTTTCATTTGCTTAATCTTACATCCAACAATCAGTTTGAGTATCCAATTTCGTTTAATTTCACCGTTTTCCCTAGATCCCACTTTTCTGCTTAAAACCCTAGGGTAAAATTGGGGCTTTTCACCTGGATGCTCGAAATCTCTTAGTAATTGTCTTTTAACTCTAATTAATGATCCTACTAAGAGATTCCACCAAGCTTCCCTCGGTCATCTATTAATTTTCCTTATTTTAGGGTTATCTTGGTCATAGGGACGCCTCCTGGGCTTAGTATTTTCACTGGGTCTGAAGTGCTGATATCCTTGAGTAGCGTGACATTTGAGTTCTTTCAGAGGTCTTGGATATCGTAGGTCACGACTTTAGTTTCCTTTCCTTTGTCGTCTTGGATAGGATCACCTTACGGGGCAACTACAAGATTCATGATAACATTTTTGGCGCCGTTGTTGGGGAGGTAGAGACTTACCTTGGTTCATTTTACGTACCTCGAGTGTCTGTGAATGGTTTTACTGTTTATATTCATCCATATCACATTCGGTACTAAAATCCAGTGGTTGTATTTCAATTATTTAATTTTGCACAATCACTGTGTTTTCTCTATCTCTTCTACGACATTATCCATTGGTGAACATGACAATTCGTTAACCTGGCGACTCCACAATGCGACTCCACTAAGAAACGAACCCAACACATAAATCATAATGAATTCAGAATTTCTCCTTGAATTTTCAGAAACCCTAAAAAAATGTACTGAAATAGTAATTAATGTTAAAAAGCAAGATAACGAAAAGGATAGATGGAGGTCAGACTATGGGTATGATCTTGAGCATGATTATGGGTATGAATCTAGTTATCACAATCCTTATGATAACCACTAATTCTCTCACCCACACAAAAGAGATTTCCCAACCATCCCGAGTAGACTAGTGAGTAAGCATCAAGTGAGTGATCCTTGTAATCCTATTAGATACCTAACTTAGATAAACAGAGTTGTTAGGAAACAAGCCAAACCTTCTCCATTTGACTTTTTTGAAATTCCTGGGGCACCTCATCCTATGTCAAAAGGATACAGTGAAGGGCTGCCTCGTTTTTATGCAAATGCAATTGAATCAATTGAAAAATACTTGGATGCTGTTTGGTATTATATGGAAGCATATCGTGCTAGGATGAAGATGTCTATATGCAAGCCCTAGGGGAATCTTTAGAAGGCAAAGCCAGTTTTTGGTTATATACGTTAGCACCAGGATCCATCACTGGATATGACATGTTCAGTAAGTTATTAAAGAGAAGAATGGGGTAAAAATATTGATGAGTCCATTGAGCTAAATAATGATTGTGTTGTTGAGGATCAATCTGATAAAGATGGTTAGGATAACCATTATGAGATCACTGGCAATTTTCCTTATCAAATTGATTCCTCCTCTCCCGATCCAACAATGAATATGCCTTTGAATGACCCTTCGATGGAAGAGAATGATGATTATGACCTTGATATTATAGAAGGGGAGCTTTGTAGAATATTTTCATCATTAGCTGAAGAAGGCACTAATAAGGAGGGAGAGCAAAATGATTATTTTCAACGATCATCCATAGTTGAAAATCCTCATGGCCTGGTTGGCAATTATTTTGATTCAAATTTTGATCATAACTTTGAAGAAGAAGAAAATTTTGAAAACAATACGACTTCTCTCGAGAGCCAATCATGTCATCGTTATATGGTTGAAGAGCGTAAAGAAGAACAATCACACGATGATATGGTTGTAAGTGAACTTGATCAAGAACGTTGCAATGGGGGTCCTTGTCCAAATATCTGAATGATGCAAAGTAAATGTTTAAAAGGTAGTTAGTGGCCAAGGGGTTGAGCACTCATTCTTTGTATAATGTAAGGATCATCTGCCCTCCATAGGGGCAGCAGGGAGGGGAAAACCTGTCAGGGCTATGGACTACTCAGTGGCAGCGAGGCTAGGCCTTAGTCATTTACTGGAGCCCAGAAGGCTTTACAGGGCACCTGCTCTTACAGGCTGGCCACTATCTTATGTGAAAAAGAAAGTTATTGAAAAAGATCAATGGTCAAAGGATGAGCACTCACTCTTTGTATAGTGTTCGGCTCATTTGCCCCCACAGGGAAACAGGGTGAGGCTAGCCTGCAAACGCTATGTCTTTGTCAGTACTGGAGCCCAGAAGGCTTCCACGACACCTGCCTTTGAAGGTTGACCTATATTGCAAATCAGTGCAAAGGGAAAGTTGCTAGAGTCTGAGGGAAGCAAACCCAAGTACTTTATCCACTTGTGAGACACCACCATCCCCTATTGCTATCTGTCATGCATATGTTGCTTTGGTTGAGTGTATTGGTTATCATTAAGAGAGATCACATTGTGAAAGTTAGTTAGAAGTCATTCCCCTTTGCCTGAGCCTTGTTTTCCATCCTCACCAAGCAATAACACACTGTTTAAACTTTGTAAGTATGGCACGAACAAGCAGACTTCCAGAAGGTTCCAAGATTTTTCAGAAGCACAGGTATATCTTACTTACTATTATTATTATTGTCACCATGATTATGAATAACACGATTTAAGTTTGGTTTTGATATACACCATTGGAGCATTTCTTACCTTGGATGATTGCAGGATCATATTGATACAGTATCTCACCTCCAGTTTGGGTACTTTGACCTGGTCAGTCCGAATGACCAAGTCAAACACGATTCCCAAGGTAAAGACTCAAAAAACAACATTGCTTATATTTGTTCCAAATATGCCTAGGACCAATACTGCGGTTTCAGTTTTGAGAGTTTGGCTCCAGATCTCATGATCAATGATTATTATCACTTTATTATTGGCAGTCAGTTTGCCCCACTTACCAGCCTAGACAGAGTTATGATGTCTTTTATCAGTTTCAGAGGATGTACCACTAGAAAATGATTTAGAGAATTCATTAAAAAAATCGATTTGGCATGTTGGGTCAAGGAAATGGCTTGGAAATTTGTCAGATGACGTAGTTTGGCTTCTCGACAGTTCTTCAATAGTTCTAGTCAGCATTGTTGTCTTCATTATTTTATTCTTAGCTTAGCCAGTGAGGACGTCCCCCAAGGGGCGCCCCTCAACTTGGCTAATTGATGTATTACACTGTTATATCATATGTTATGAGGTTGTAATGGGGCCTAGGGTGAATAAAGCCCCTAGTGACCCCCTTTTGATATAATATCATGATCACATCTTATGGTATATTTTATTTTGACTTAGACAAGGTGTCATTGGGCAAAAATTGTGCCCCCCTTGATCTAGTCAAGTTGATCCATGTAAAATTGATCTCCACCGTTGATGATGTTATAATCTCAATCGTTGGATGTAAAAGTAAGTTAGGGTTTGCATCTCTCAAAAGCTATATAAAGATGAGACCCCCCCATTGTATCCCATCGAGAAATTTGGCACCATTGGCTTTTGAAGAATAATAGAGAAAATCTTTCTCGGATCTCGTCTTTTGTGGATGATTGAAGAATGTTCTTTGTGATTGACCGACATTATTTCTTGCTTGCATTGGAGATCATTGGTGAATCTGTGGCATTTTTTTTTTGGATCCATTTGTTTGATAGGGAAGTCAATTTGGAGAGGGGCGCACCTGTGGGAGACGTCCACCTTGCTCTTCTTTCCGGGTTGATGGATACAAGGAGTATTTCTATCTTATAATTTCTTACTCTCTTATTTGTTTCCTTCTTGTCAGCATTTGTCATTTCTCTTGTCGTTCTCTTTGTTGTTTACTTGGCTTGGCAGGAGGGAGGGCGCATTTGGCTTCCTTGGACGTTTTCAACAAAGCCAGATTTTCATCATTTCTTCACTCGATCTATTATGCAGAAATAATCTTCATCTCCGTAGAATTCATCCTCGAAAACATCAGGTACGTTTCTCCCAGTTAAGATCTATCCCTTTCTTAGTATCTAAATGGGGTTGCATTTTCCTTTCATCAAACCCTCATTGAAAACTTTTTTTTTTAGATCTGTAGGTTTTAGTTTGCGGCAGGATATAAAACTCAAAAACCACTTTGGATTTATTATAAAACCCCTAAGTGTTAATTTTCATCATCATCGGACTCCATTTTCCCATCTTAAGCACTAGGTTGCTTCTTAGGGGCAGACGCCCTCCTTGGGAGGAGTGGGTATTTCTGAAACCACAAACTAGGTATTGCTGGTTTCACTTTCATTTGTTTAATCTTACATACAACAATCAATCTGAGTATATCCAATTTCGCTTAATTTGTAATGCTTCGTTTATATAAAAAGGGAATAACTGAGGACTAATAGCACTAGGAGCAGAAAGGTACATCAATTCAGTATTATTAAGCCATCAGTATAGTAAGAAGGCCATAAGAGTTCATATCATAAAGCATGCGGAGCATGTAGGCCTTATTTTAGTGTTAAAGTCAACATGAAATTAGAATTGCATGCATGCAAAAGTGAAGCATAAACCCTAAAAGTGACATGCAAACCCTAAAAGTGCATAAGGATCTATTTAAGAAGGGTTATGGGACTAAATGAGATATCTATTGTTATTGTTGATTGATTTTGGAGTTTGGAGCAGTAGCACAGCGTGCAGCTGCGACAGTTGGGGTTGGAGACGGTGTCTTCAGCTAGTGAGGGTTCGACAGTGAGATATCTGTCCTAGTCTCTTATTGGGATAGATCATCCAGGTTTATCCATTGCATCCATCATATACTATAGTATTCAGAGATCCAGTATATTCCGAAGGGTTATTAGCAGATCCTCATTTTGCAGTCGGAAGTAGCAGGGAAAAGACAGAAGGATTCGCTAGGACCACAAAACCCAGTCTTTTCTCTGCATGTCAGCTTCCTCTTTCTCAGCAGGCCTATCCTACGGTATGCAATGATTATCAGCCATTAGTTTGCTCACCTGAAGCAGCTATCAGCCAAACAGATCAGTTGGGGGCGTGAGCAGCAGGAGTGCTAATCAATTCGCTAGGGCACTTAGAGGTAGCCAAACCTCCGCATGTCCCAGGCCATCTCTCCGGCATCAGCAGACGGACAATCTCATAAAGTTTCAGTTCGAACGGACCTCTCCTCCTACAAAAACGTCACCATCAATCTGGAGGGGTTTTACGGTACTGCGAGGTGGTAACATCTGAGGAAAAGAGCATTATTAGACCACCCATCTGGATCCTTATGCATGTAGCTATCTCTGGAGTCATTATTAGCCAGAATATCAGTGGTAAGTGTTAATTTCTCTCTGCAAAACTCTAACCCTAATTCAGCTATATTTTAGGGCATTTTTGCATGGTGAGTTTGCATGCACATTTATTTTGCAAATTTGTATGAGATTAAGAGCGCAAGTCAGCACTATCATAGAACATTAGAGAATATCAGTATTTGGGATATTACAATGGTATCAGAGCATGATCCTTGCCAGCTGTGGGCACATATCAATTGAATAAAAGTGCATGTTGATGCATGCGTGTACATGCAAATGCATGTTAGTGATGTTGGTGAAGTGCATGTCAGAACAAAGGTTTTTCTTTGCCAGCTTCTGAGAACATGAAGACAATGAGAAGGATCTTGACTGGAAATTGGCAGAGGTTAGCAGTACTTCAACACTTTCCTCGATATCAGGAGTATCTAGCCTTGGGTGATGAGGTATGTGCAGCATTGTCCTTTCAAGATTATTACACCATCAAGTTTGGGAGCCAGCCCAAGGATTTGGATGAGGATCTCCTTAAAGGCATAGTTGGGGGAGGGAAGAAAGATGAGCATGAAGTACAGGTTGTTGGTGAGCTTCATTTGGAGTTAACAATACATGATGAGGATGTGCATGAGGAGATTGCATTAGAGCCATCCTGTGAGTCTAGCGACAAAAACGCATTCGTTAGTCAGATTGTGGACAAGTCGTGTGATGAGTTGGAGTTGGTACACTCTTCATCACCTACAGCAAGAGTCTAGACAGTTATGCAAGAGTCCAGACAATTATGACAGGCGAAATACATGAGGTGCGAGGCAATGAGCACAGTAGTCGAGACAGTGAGCAGTCACACATGGAGGTTAGGGAGAGTTTATACATGCATGAGATAGAGCTTCCAGATGATAGTCACCAAAAGAAGATTGAACGTGTTAAAGAAAGCATTCTAGCGATGAAAGAGAGGACCAAGATACTTCGAGACACCATAGTACAACGAGATGTTGAGCTTACAGTTCTTCGAGTTGTATGTACCGAGTTAGTGGTCAGGATTTCTAGTATTGAACAACAATTAGATTCCTCGATGGGGCAGCAGGAGAAACATACTATTGCATTTCAAAGCAGTCCTCTTAAGGAGTACATAGACAAGGCTTGCAGTAGCTTGAGTCCACATTTGCATAATGGCGGATGGTTTTTACAGGTTGGCCAGGATCGAAAATTGACCAGCATTATATGAGCATTCCAGTTGAAATCAAAAGGGCAGAATGTCAGCTTGGTAGGATTATTCCTTGTGATGGTGCTTATGGACAAGGTACTTTTCAGGGGTTGGATTGGAGAGAGATTAAGAGTTGGTGTCCTATTGAGTGGGTGATTCTTGGGAAGACATTCCTAGCCAAGGGTATAGTCCCACAAGAGCCTTTAGATATTTGGGATGAAATATGCACAAGTTTGCATTGGGATCCAGGTGGAAGACCTTATGAGGGATGGATACAATGTTTACTGATGGCGTTACTTGGGAGTCTACATGATGCTCCTTGTGTCGATACTATGCATGGTAGTTGTGGATGCGTTTTGACCTCTACAATTCTCAGATTGATTTGGGACCCTCGGATTACAGTGATTGACAGTTTAGTTATTGCTAGAGGATGCTTTCAGGAGGTCTCTGGTGATGGTACCATATAGTGCAGTGTTTTGAGTAGAGGGTGCTACAGATCTCGTAGGATAATTTGGAACCCTGGGATCATCCTTGGATTCAGTTGGTTCAGTTGATTGATTGTCGATTTGTGTTGGCATTGCTTGAGCACAAGCAATCTTTGGCGAGGGAGGACTGTCATGTTCTGTTTTTATAAAAAGGGAATAACTAGGGACTAATAGCACTAGGAGCAGAAAGGTACATCAATTCAGTATTATTAAGTCATCAGTGTAGTAAGAAGGCCATAAGAGTTCATATCATAAAGCATGCGGAGCATGCAGGCCTTATTTTAGTGTTAAAGTCAACATGAAATTAGAATTGCATGTATGCAAAAGTGAAGCATAAACCCTAAAAGTGAAATGCAAACCCTAAAAGTGCATAAGGATCTATTTAAGAAGGGTTATGGGACTAAATGAGATATCTATTGTTATTGTTGATTGATTTTGGAGTTTTGAGCAGCAGCATAGCGTGCAGCTGCGACAGTTGGGGTTGGAGATGGTGTCTTCAGCTAGCGAGGCTTCGGCAGTGAGATATTTGTCCTAGTTTCTTATTGGAATAGATCATCCAGGTTTATCCATTGCATCCATCATATACTACAGTATTTAGAGATCCAGTACATTCCGAAGGGTTATTAGCAGATCCTCGTTTTGCAGCCGAAAGTAGCAGGGAAAACATAGAAGGATTTGCTGGGACCACAAAACCCAGTCTTTCCTCCGCATGTGAGCTTCCTCTTTCTCAGCAGGCCTATCCTATGGTATGCAATGATTATCAACCATCAATATGCTCACCTGAAGCATCTATCAGCCAAACAGATCAGTTGGAGGTGTGAGCAGCATAAGTGCTAATCAATTCGGTAGGGCACTTAGAGGCAGCCAAACCTCCGCATGTGCTAGGACATCTCTCTGACATCAGCAGACGGACAATCTCATAAAGTTTCAGTTCGAACGGACCTCTCCTCCTACAAAAACGTCGCCTTCAGTCTGGAGGGTTTTTACGGTACTGCGGGGTGGTAACATCGGAGGAAAAGAGCATTATTAGACCACCCATCCGGATCCATACGCATGCAACTATCTCTAGAGTCATTATCAGCCAGAATATCAGTGGTAAGTGTTAATTTCTCTCTGCAAAACTCTAACCCTAATTCAGCTATATTTTAGGGCATTTTTGCATGGCAAGTTTGCATGCGCAGTTATTTTGCAAATTTGTATGAGATTGAGTGCGCAAGTCAGCACTATCATAGAACATTAGAGAATATCAGTATTTGGGATATTACAGTATTTTATAATTTCTTACTCTCTTATTTGTTTACTTCTCGTCAGCATTTGTCATTTCTCTTGCCGTTCTTTTTGTTGTTTACTTGGCTTGGCAGGAGGGAGGGCGCATTTGGCTTCCTTGGACGTTTTCAACAAAGCCGGATTTTCATTATTCTTTCACTCGATCTATGCAGAAATAATCTTCATCACCTTAGAATTCATCCTCCGAAACATCATGTATGTTTCTCTTAGGTAAGATCTATCATTTTCTTAGTATCTAATTGGGGTTGCATTTTCTTTTCATCAAACCCTCATTGAAAACGTTTTTTTTAGATGTGTAGGTTCTAGTTTGCGGCAGGATATAAAACTCAAAACCCACTTTGGATTTATTATAAAACCCCTAAGTGTTAATTTTCATCATCATTGGACTCCATTTTCCCATCTTAAGCACTGGTTTGCTTCTTAGGGGAAGACGCCCTCCTTGGGAGAAGTGGGTATTTCTGAAACCACAAACTGGGTATTGCTGGTTTCACTTTCATTTGTTTAATCTTACATACAACAATCAATTTGAGTATATATCCAATTTTGCTTAATTTAACCATTTTTGCCCTATATCTCATTCTTCTTCTTAAAACCCTAGGGTAGAATTGAAGCTTTTTACCTAGATGCTTGAAATCTCTTAGTAATTGTTTTAAACTCTAATTAATTATCCCACTAAGAGATTCCACCAAGATTCCCTGGATCGTCTACTCATTTTCCTCATTTTAGGACTATCTTGGTCATAGGGACGCCCCCTAGGCTTAGTATTTTTACCGAGTTTGAAGTGTCGATATCCTTGATTGGCGTGACTTCTGAGCTCTTTCAGAGGTCTTGGATATCGTAGGTCACGACTTTAGTTTCCTTTCCTCTGCCGTCCTGAATAGGATCACCTTACGGGGCAACTACAAGATTTTGACAGGGAGTGATTACTTCTTTATGACTCTTCCTTTCTCTGTTAGTTACTTCTATTTTTGCAGATCCCGATCTTTCTTTTCCCTTTGTGTGGCAGGAAAGGAGGACGCTTGGGTCATTGAGCAAAGCAATACAATCAAGAACTTATGTGGATTTCCCATTTGATCTATGAGGAGGCAATCCTCATCATCCAAGAAGGTATTTGCAAACTCCAGGTGAGTTTCTTAGCCTCTTTCTCTCTATTTTATTTTTCATGCATTGCCCATCGTTTATTTTACTAAAAATTCCATTGTAGCAAGTAGGAAAATTCACTGAGGCATATTGCACTTGGTATCTCAATTTTTGGCGATTTGGGTTTTGACGACCTTCATTCAAAACCCCTAAATCCTTCTAGGCGTCACCATCAAACTGCATTTTCCCATGTACGAGTGGCACCGATTCCCTAGGAAAAAGGTCCTCCTTATCCTGTCAGCGTTTTTTCTGAGTTTTGTGTCTTTGGTTTTGTTTGGATCTTGCATACTGTTAGACATGTCATCCAAGCATCAAATCAAGTGTGTTAGAAGCCCTATTTCTCTGTCAAACTTAACCTAGGGTATTTCCCCAATTTTACCCTTAAATCCCCCTAGGGTTTCAAGTTTGATCATTTGAATTAACACACAAACCCTAAATCTATTAATTAATTCCATATGTCACCAAACAAATCAACTTGAGTAAACCACCCATTACTCAAGTACTCCTTAAGTTGAGGCTTCATCCTTAAATCTAGGGTTTACAACTTTCACCTTTTGTATTCTATGTTCTAGTTTGATCTGGTGATTTAGCTTTAGGTCTTTCTTTCTAGGATAGGTACGGGTCTCCCCCTTTCTCACTTGGGCTTTAGTGGCATAAAACGAATGATATCTCAATCAATGTGACAACCTTTCCAAGATTTGGGAGTTGGGATATCTGCAGGTCACGACTTTAGTTTCCTTCCCCCTCTACCATCCTGAATGGGATCAATCCAAGGGGCAACTACAAGATTCGTAATAACAAGCACCTGACTCAAGACTTGACCCCAAGGACACACCGAGTAATTTGAAGATTTCTGTTGTGCTTCCCCCAGGTGTGTGTAAGGATGCAACACATTTTACAAGTTTTCTTAAGTGATTCAGGAGTAGAGGAGTTGGGGCTCATTCATTGAGATAGTGGGGCATATTTCTACAACTAGGGCATATGTGTGAGAGCAAGGGGTGTAGATCTTGAGGCTAAGATAGCTGAGGGAGTGTGGTCCGATGGCAATGCTATATCTTCTCTCGGACACCTAGTGATCGGTTGGGGAAACTAGTCTCTTGATACTCTCTCATGTAGGTGTATGAATTCAACCATGTGACTTGTAGTTATTTCATTCATTTTTTAAAAAGTTATTTGCATTTCATGTTTTCGAATAAGGAAGGACATAAGTGTCTTCCCCCGATACATTTGATGCCTTTGTTAGTTGATATGTGTGCAGGTCTATAGGTTCCCATAAGACTCTATGAAGAGCACATGTCCCAAAATGGGAGAATAGTCCCTAGATGACTCAATATGGGACCGTACATTCTCTTGGATACTTTGTGATAGAGTGGGGAGATTAGTCCCATGTTCACTCCCTCGTCAAGAGGGAAGGTTGATTTTACTAGTGCATTCTCCTGGTCACTCTGAGACGTAGTGGGGAGATTGGTCTCATGATTGTTTCCCTCGCTAAGAGGGAAGGTTGATTCTCTTACATTCTCTTGGACACTTTGTGAAGGAGTGGGGAGATCTCTCGGACACCCTGAGAAGGGGTGGAGAGGCCAACGCATTCTCCTGGACACTTTGGGAAGGAGTGAGGAGATCTCTTGGACACCTTGATAAGGGGTGGAGAGGCCACTGTATTCTCTCAGACACTTTGTGAAGTAGTGGGGAGATCTCTCGGAAATCCTATGAAGGGATGGAGAGACCAACACATGCTCTCGGACACTCTGAGGAGTGGGGAAATTTCTTGGACATTCTGTGAAGGGATGAAGAGATTTATTGCATTCTCCCAGAATCTCTGTGAAGGAGTGGGGAGATCTCTCGGATACCCTGTGATGGGGTGGAGAGGCCAATGCATACTGGCGCATATTACATGTACGCTCTCTGATGGACTGGATTGAGCTGGTGCATGTGGACTCCCCGATGGATCGGGTTGAGTTGTTGACTCCTCAATGGACTAACTAGAGTTGTTGCATGTAGGCTCTTCGATGGACTGGATTGAGCTGGTGCATGTGGGCTCCCTGATGGACTAGGTTGAGTTGTTGACTCCTCGATGGACTAAGTTGAGTTGTTATATGTATGTTCCTCAATGGACAGGGTTGAGCTGGCGCATGTTGACACCTTGATGGACTGGGTTGAGTTGTTGACACTTCTCGTTGGACTGAGATTGTGTTGGAAGACCTTCCTTATGATATAGAGATGTTCAAGATAGTTGTGATGTACATATGATATCCATGTGTTCCAGTATGAAGATGCCTCTCTGGCTAAGAGGGAGTGTTGATGTAGTAGCTGCACGAGGCATCCTCACAAGTCGGCCCCAGAAGAGACGTGAAGACAACACCTATTTTGCACACTAAAAGAGAAGTCGGCCTAGCAGAAGAAGACAATCGGCCCTAGTTGAAAGATGAAATTGTCATCATGATAAAGTATAAATAAGAAGGCACCCTCGTCATTTCTCACCAAGCAAGTTCGCTCCTCTCAAGAAGAAGTTCGCTATTGCTGCAAGAAGAAGACTTTTTGGGGTTCGCTATCATTGGAGGGGTTTCTCCTTTTGTTTCTTGGGGTTTATCTTTCTGCTATATGTGACTACTATGTATCTAGATGTACACTGCGCTTTGAACTGATTATCTCTATTAGAAGCTTGTTGGGTTTTCTCCCTTTGTGGTTTTTCAGATCAAAATCTTTGTGTCTATTGTTTCTGTGCTTGTTTATTCCTTTAGTGATCCTACCTTATATTGGAATTATATTGCTATCTGTAAAAACTTACATGTTGTCTCAGATCATCTTGAAAATGCCACAGCTCTGCTGCATACTAATCCAAGTGACCCTTGCAAGATTACATGCTAAGTCACCTGGTTCGAGTTTGTGTTCGAATTCGGCAAAAAATCGGCACATAAAATTTTGGCGATAAAAATCGGCAAAAAATTCGCCATTAAGTTCGAATGACTAAAATATATGAAAATTAAAAAAATATATGAAAATTTTCAATAAAATTCATTATGCTCATTAAACTATGAACATTAAACACATCAACAATGAACATGATAGTCATAGAATCATAGAAATAATGAACACGACAACATTGAATGAAGTATGAAGTTTGAACATTATAGTCATTAAATCATATAAATAAAAATATGGCATCAGAAATGATTAAACATATATTTTGAAAACATTAGAGTCTACATCTTCATTGAAATTTAAAAACATGTTCATAAAGTGATAAAACATAATACAAAATGTCATCAATATTTATCCTAGCAACTATTTAGCAAAATAGCATCCCAAAAAGAAACTAGAAGTCTAGAGACTAGACTAAGAACACAAGTTTTATTCTTGTTGTTCTCGTGGGCTACTTGTTACATCAAAAAGCTCTATATCATCAAGAGCACTCGAGGGAGTGAAACCGCTAGAATCACAATCACCATTGGATTCATGACTCTCATTGTCGAAATCATCTTGATCTTGATGTGCATTTGAAATAGTCTCCATCCATGGAGTAGAAGAATTTGTCTCATCTTTAGCCACATTGCTTAAAGCCAATTGCAAGTTACTACGAACATAAACAAGATCTCCTAATTTTCTCGATAACAACCTATTTCTTCTCTTGGAATGAATATGACTAAAAGCACTCCAATTCCTTTCACAAGCTGATGCACTTGATGTCTGGCTCAAGATACGAATTGCAAACTTTTGCAATTCTAGGGCTCCTGATGCATAAAACTCCTACCACATTGCTGGAGCTGCCAAAACCTTATCTCTCTTTGCTGCTGTGGTTCCAAATAGGACTTCTTGTAACCTGTATGCTCTAATCTGAGATCTAATCAAAGTCGCAATAGACTCATCTGGATGCATCCTGTCAATAGCCTCATAAAGTCCACTCATAACCTCCTCATCTTGATGTCTTTGTATCCCAAACAATGTAGGGTCCAAATAACATGCTGCCGCACGTAATGGGCTATGCATCATCTTCCATCTCTGATCAACCACCAACCATATCTCTTTATAATCAACTTCCACATTATGAAAAGCACTTGCAATCTTTTCCTTGCAACGATCCATGGCCTCATAAATAAAACACATAGAGGGCTTATCGCCATCAACCATGCGGAGCACCTCAACAATTGGATCACACATTTTTAGAACTTTTTGAGCATTTTCCCAGAAGTTATTGTTGCTTAGCAATACCTGTTCAACATGCTTTCCCCTTGACTCTTTTGAAAGGTGAGATCTCTCCCACTCAGCAGTGTAAAATACACTTCTTATGCTTGTTTCTTCCTCAAAAACTCTTTTCAGAGTGATGTAAAAAGTGGTAATCCTTGTATCACAAGGCCTCAACAATTCTCTAGATGTATTTTTCCTGTACAAGCTCATAGGGAGACGATGGTTAATGATGAAGTTTGCAGTAGTTTTTGCTCTTTGGATTGTCTCATTTACCCATGGAAATTTGGCTAAATCATGCAGCAATAAATCCAAGCAATGAGCTGCACATGGTGTCCAATAAATAGTTCTATACTTCTCCATAATCAGCTTTCCTGCACCAACACAATTTGAGGCATTGTCGGTGACAACTTGGACCACATTTTTCTCCCCGACTTCTTGAATCGCTTCATCCAAAATGCTGAAAATGTATTCTGATGTTTTCACCTCATTCATTGCATCAACAGCCTTCAAAAAATACACCCCTTGAGGGCAATAAACAAGAACATTTATCAATGGTCGATGCATGAATCGGACCAACCATCACTCAAAATTGTGCAACCTGTAAGCTCCCAAGATTTTTTAATGTCAGCCAACTTGTTTGACACTCTATCCTTTGTTTTTTTCAAGAGAGTGGTCCTTAAGGCTTCGGATCCAGGAGGACATACCCCTTGCCAAAATCAGCAACCTTTTTAATTGCATTTTTAAAATATGGACTTCTTGCCACATTAAAAGGAATGGAACATGCATAAAACATTTCAACAAGAGAATCATCAACTTTTTGTTTGTCTACAGGTTTCCAAAATGTATTTAATGTAGCTGTTCCACTTCCACCTATTGTATTTGTTGCTGGGGTGGAACTTGAGTCACCAAATTTTGAGATGTGAGAAGCAATTTCAGGTGAAGAAGACACATCAATCTCCCTCTGAATTCTTTGCCTTTTTGCTTCATTTTTTCCTCTTTCTGCTTTTGATTTGTCATAATCTTGTTGCACTGCAACTTTCCGTTCATCTGATATTCCTTTGCATGCTTCCACACCACCTCCACTGCCATTACTAACAGCAAGAAGGTGGTCCACTACCCGAGTTAAAGAACCACAAAACTTGTGCCCACATAGCATACAAGTAACATATAACCCTTCCTTCTTGACATATTTCCATGCCTCTGCAGAAGATTAATGGGTTGCCATTTGATGAAAATTTCTGCAGAACGAGTGGCTAGATATGTATTCAATGGATCATTTATTTTAAGTCTACAGACATCTGTGACAAAATAGGCTAAAAAATTACAGCCTTAAATTAAATGATCCAAACTTACAAACCTACTATAAATTACAAACTTACAAACTAAGACAAATTACAAACTTACTGTAATTTTTAATTAATGGGTAAAAAATCAGTCTAAAAAATAATAGGTAAAAATTTAGTCTGAGAAATAATGGGTAAAAAAACATAGTCTGAAAAAAATCAGTCTGAAAACTTAATGGGTAAAAATTACAGTATGAAAAATAATTAATTGGTAAAAAAAATTGAAACTTGGAAGTCGGATACTAGAGCCTGGAGGTTGCCGGTCGAATGCTGAAGCCTGAATGTGCACTGTGCAGTGTCGGTCGGGACAGACTCATAGGTGACAGAGTGACAATGGACTGGGAGTTATGGCCCGTGAGGCTGCGATCGAGATCAAGATGGAGTTCACAACTTCAAAGTTCACACTTCATGCGCCGAAGATCGAGATGGATTACACTTCACGTGTGGAATGAGGATGGATTACCCTTCAGTGTTCATGCGCCGGATGAGGATGGAGATGCAGCTTGCGACCCTGCAAGTTGCCGTGACTCGTTGGAGAAGAAGTTCAACTCCACACGCAGTAGACTGTAGCACACACAGTTCACAGTTCGCTGGATTACACTTCACGCTGGTTCACATTAGCAGGCGTAGTTTGCAACTTCGCACTTCACCTTGCTCGGATGAGGAGTTCGACTTCACACGCTGGATTCAACTTCACGCGGAGTTCACGCGTGGAGGCATATGGGGGCGACTAGGCGAGTAATGCGGAAGAGGTTAGGAGGTTAGGTTCGGATTTATTAGGGCAGGCGAACACCAAATGAACCTACACGAATTTTTCATTAAATTCGCCGAATATCTGGCGAATTTCATTGTATTCGAAATCGGCGTACACAAAAAAACGAATTCGCGTTTCGAATCAGCGAACTTGATCGATTAAATTCGACTTGGGCAAAAAATCGACGATTTTTGAACTTCAAGTCGAAAAATCGCCGAACACGGTGACTTAGATTACAGGTCAGATCTGAACCATTTCTCTGCCTTGTATGTTTCCCCAAATCTCTGCTACAGGAAATCTGATTGGGATAAACTGATCTTGCTGGTTAGTGATATATCTGCTACAAATTTGCTCTCAAAACAAGTGTGCCTCAGATTTGGTTTCCAGATTGGTGTAAAGGTAAGACCTCCCACCTCTAATGAGCACAATACAGAATAAGGTCTGCAGAAATCATAACCTTTGACCAGAATAACCATAAAACTGTCCTTTTTTTCTGTCTTCAGATGAAAATAATTAAGACAATCTTATGCCAAAAATTCCTTAATCTAGCCAGAATCTCTCATTCTTATGTCATCTTCAGATGAAACTCACACATGGATATCCACGCAATTTTGGGGGCAACACGTTGTACTGAAGATTCAAGGGTGTAGATACCACATATCAAGAAGTTAGATCATTCCAGCAGAAAACAGATGATAGATTTATAAAATCAATTCAGCATGCTAAATGTGCAATAAGCCCAGCAGACAGAGATAACAAATCTATGAAGAAATCATATTAGTACAAATCTCCAACAAAATTTCACTCACAGATTCTTGAGAAAACTAGGGCAAACCTGGTGAAAATGATCTGAACTTGGAGAGAGCAAGAGAAAAAATTTAAAAACATGTTCTTTAAATTGCTTTGACTTCACCCATGCCACTTTACTCCTGTGGTTGAACCTCTCTAATACCATGTTTTCATAGTGTGGAGTGGAATATCAAACAAAATCACAAAGAGCAGCAAAATTATAGTCAACTTGTGTTGTGTGAAATAAGGATTGAAGAAGTTGCAGATTACATCCTTGCCATTCATTTTCTTGTATAATTTATGACCTTTACATACCCGTAGGCTGTGACTTTTCATTACTTAGAACCTCCTATATTCCTATGTGACTTGTCCATTTTCTTTTATGGACAACTACACACACATTTAATATTTGCAAGAATTTATAAAGGTCCTTATGTGACCTTTAGGACTGATATCCTTCTTCCAACATGTAAATCAAAATTCTTGTTGTGAGTAGTGTAAACCAATATGAGTTGTTTAGATGAGAAAATAGTAGAACCGAAGAGGTTACTGTGCATGTGACTCTTGTTGTACTATTTTGATTGTGGGAGTGGTTGGGTTTTAACTGGTATGATATCATTTTGCTTTCAAAACTTGAAGAACAATAGATAACATGAAATCTGATGTTAGAAAGTCCATGTCTCTTCTTCTAGGTGGACGTTGTGATTCTGGAAGTAGGATTGGGAGGAAAGTATGATGCAACAAATGTGGTAATTATACCTTTCAATTTATTTTTATGTTCTTTGCTTAAAAAAAAGTCATTTGACCTATATATCTGTAGTAGACTAAATCATCTTGGTTTGGTTCAACATCTTCTAACTCGATATAAGTGGATGGTCAGGTGAAGTTGCCTGTCGTTTGTGGGATATCTTCGTTGGGGTTTGATCATATGGAGATTCTAGGTATGCTTCAGAACTATGTTTCTCTAGCCATTAAACACTGTACAATATTGAGTTTGTTGTGAACATCTTTTGAAGTAAAATTGATATTGAATAACTAGGGTTGTATTTTTCATATCTCTACTTTTCAATTAGGTTGTTTCTAACACACTATACAACTTTTACATTCCTTGGAAGCTAAGTCACACGGTTCAGGTTCGGGTTTGGGTTCGACAAGGATTAGGTTCGGTTCAGGTTCGAATATTCCGATGAGGTTCGGATGAGGTTCGACAATAGGTTCAACTATATATATATATATATATATATATATATATATATATATAAACTTTCTTCATATACTCCCCCTTAACTAATTTTCCACACCCCATCGCCCATAGGATTCAAAGCACTTAGGTCACTATTCATAATTTCGTCATATATACTTGTTGTTTATGACATTTCTGCTTACAGATTTGTACTTCTAAGAGTAGGTTTCTGTGGTTTAACAACGGATTTACATGCTTCCCACAGCAGTAGTTTGTTCTTAGGGGTAAATCTATGTTCTTACTTGTTGTTTGGTGTGTTCTTATGTAGACTACAGGTATGATATTTCAAATTACAAGAGCATTTAATTTATAGACAACATAAATAAATAGAGAGCATTTAATCTATAGACATCATAAATAAATCAAGAGCATTTAATTTATAGACAACATTATATTTATAAATAACATAAATAAATAGAGAGCATTTAATTCGTAGACAACATAAATAAATAGAGAGCATTTAATTCATAAACAACATAAATAAATAGAGAGCATTTAATTTATAGACAACATTTAATTTATTGGTATTATGTGTTTTTTTTTAAATTTGATTTTTTTTTAGTAAAAAAATTGAACCTCAAATTTTTTTTCCTTTAGGTTCAGGTTAGGCTTTAGGTTTGCCTTCAGGTTCGGGTTCGGCTTTAGGTTCGACATTAGGTTCGCCTTTAGGTTCAGGTTCGATGAGGTTCGAGTTCGGCTTCAAGTTCGACATTAGGTTCGTCTTTCAAGTTCGGCGAACCTGAACGAATTTCAAATTTTTTTTGAGGTTCGACGAACCTCGAACCTCAAGGATTAGGTTCGGCGAACCCTGTGACTTAGCTTGGAAGCTTCAAGAAAAAATCCCAAAGGGAAGTGTTACATGGGAACACACCCTCTTTGGTCTTTCGAAGCATAATCAAGATAAGATTGAATCCAAAGCACTTCGAGGAGTGCACCTCCTAAATGCACCCGTTTAAGGAGGGCACTCCTAAACCTAAAAAATATGTTTCCTATCATTGTTAAATATGTTGCTCAAAGCACAATCTCGATGCAATTCCTAGATGCTTCCATCTCAAATAATAGACGCTCTCGTAGTGAATTGCAGATGTTCTTGTATTGAACTTGTGGCACTCTCGTGGTGCTCCTAGGGCACTCCTTGACCATAGATGTTATATAAAAATATATATAACATTATAATAATAATATAACAATTAATATTAATTGTTAATAATAAACAATTAATAATTAATTAAAAGTCAAAAGCCATGTTTTTTTCGTGAAAAGGTACAAATGGGCTTATAAAAGTCCAAAACATTGTGAATGTAAAATCATGTCAGCTTTTATCAAATATTTTTTTATTATATCCATACAGGGATTATTTATTTTATCTGCACCGGGTATTCCAGTAAGAAGCAGACTTTCTCTGTTTCAGTGGTATCAGTGCCACTCTGATCTGGCCTTTGGTCAGCATTACCAGAGTTTTTCTGAGATAATTGGTCTTTGAGCAAAAACAGGCATGTGGCCTTGTTGTCACATATATAGTAGCTGGGCTATTTTTGTTCCTGAGCAGTAGTGAGCAGTTGTTTGAGCCAACCCTTTACTATGAGGTCAAGAAATGATGAGCCACTAGTTGATGATCTCCCACTTTCAACAGATCAAAAGTATCTAGATCCACTAGTTCTATGCCATGACTAAGCCTCATAACCCCAGATTCGATGACTGAGTTAGCCATTCTTTCATGACCCAGAGCAAAGATTATTATAGTGGCCATGATATGTAGCAACAATAGTTGTTCCAGTGATCTTCAATTTGGTTTCAGATTCAGTGCAGGTATATGACCTAGATGGTGTTATGGTTTGTGCATATGGATTTTGATGTTGCTCTGTTACCTATTTTAGCAGTGAGACTTGGTTGATATTGATTATATGTTGGGAATACTTTATCTTGGTTTTACTTGGAATCTAAAGTATAAATGGTCTCGCTGTTTTGATCGAGAGATTCCTATGTATACTCATTGGCCTTTCCGTACTCCTAATATGGATTTGGTCATTTCCCTTTAGGGACATAGCTTGCTAGTCTTGGCACCATCTCCATTGTCTATGTCCATTCGTTGCTTTCCCTTGTTGAATGATGAACCTTGACTTGTAACTTGACTAGTGACATCTGGGATTCCCCCCCACCTTCACCTCTATGTTGGAATAGGTCTCCATGTATAAATTGTGTCTCGGTGTCAGTTTATGTGATATTTATCACAGGGAATGTCTACCTCTAGGTCTTGAACACAAGTAGTCCTACCAAAGAAGTGTTTTTAGACACTAAGGCATTGAAGCTTAAAGTTATTCTAAATGGATGCCCTGCCAGCAAAATGAAATTGTCTCTAGACACTACTGCAAATAAAAATAAAACTAGCTAGTTTCCAAGAGACGAGCACTCATCCATTTTATGGTGTAAGGCTCACTTATCCCCACAGGGTATCAGGGTGAGGCAAGCCCTTCAAGGCTGAGCCTTAGTCATTTTCTGGAAGCCCAAAAGGCTTTCCAGAGCACCTAGTCTTGGAGGATGGCAAGTTAGTAATAAGAAATAAAGTTGATGGCTAGAGGATGAGCACTCATTCTTTGTATAATGTACGACTCATTTGCCCCCAGAGGGAAACAAGGAGAGACTGGCCCCAGAAGGTCATGTCTTTGTCATTTTCTAGAAGCCCAAAAGGCTTACTAGGGAACCTACCTTTAGAGGTTAACTAGTATAATAATGCTGTGCAAATAAAGCATAAAAATGTTGCTTGTCTAAAGTCTAGTGGAGCCTTCTCATCATTCCACCCATATGTGAGACACTGCCATTCCCTATTGTTCACCTAGTCCAACTTATGTGTTGTGTGGTCCCCTTGTCCTTTAGCCCAGGTGCTTAAAGTGTCGAGTTATCAAGTCACCCCTTGGCCTTACCAGGTTTTAGTTCCCTTCACCCTTGACTAGCAAAAGGGCTAAATCTATAAATCAATATACACTGGATGTTCTTGTTTTAAAGTAGCTAATCATTTTGATTTAGATTATTATATATTGTGCTTATACTTGCCAACAAAATCTAATTGTACTTGAGTGTCACTGCTGGCATAGATAATTGAGCATGCATGTCCATTGTGTACTTTGTAGTATCAAAGTTTAGCACTTGGGTCATCATTTGATCAGTCTTGACCTGGTCAACCTAGTGTTGACCAAGCCAAGAGCAGGGTCCAGGATGAGTTATAGACCAATGGTTATGGATGATGATTATTTATGGTCTGCAGGTGTCTATTAAACATATTCATGCTTCAGATGGTGATTTGCTATGATGGCTTGTATTATTTTTATGATTATTGACATTTATAGGCTTTATTATTATTATGGTTCTGACATGGATATGGATTCTAATGTGCCTTTGTGATGGACATATTGTGTATGAGTACTCATCCCTAGTTGATTTGGACATTCTGAGTCTATTGGTGCAACTGGTTTTGAGTTTCGGGTAGTTGCAGGAGAGATATGGGTCTTTCGATCATATTGCAGCAGATTGGCCCTGGGAAATAAAAAATAAAACACAGTGCAGATATTGTTGAGATCTCCTGGGGCGCTAGAGTGGATCCTTTAGGTGCAGCTAGTCGATTATACCATATACCTAGGGTGCCAGGTACATCTATGCATTCATTTTTTTTGCGTAGACGATTCTCGGGTGAGATATTGGCAATTTTATGTCCCCAAGGTAGCAGTTTAGTGATAAAAAATGGCTAATGAAGAAATCGATCTGGGAAATTGAGGTAAAGGAATGTTATGGAATTGGTCTGTGACACAGTGTTTGGGTCACAATCATCATCCGACATCAACTTCACTTCACTTGGGGTCCACACATCCTTGATTTATGCAATCTGAGGGTGTTTTGATGTATTTTGAGGGGAATACCCTAGTGATTTTTATCACCCCTTTATATTATTTGTCAGCACACCTTGTTATTGTGCCATGGGGCCATGTTAGTGAAGGATAACATGACCTCCTAGCCCCACCATGTGCTACTTTGTGGTCATTAGTCATATTTTATGTGGTGCACCCCCTCATTGGGCATTTCTAGTGATGCACCCCCTTCTTTTAGTGAGTTGATCCATGTGATATGTATCTGGATAATCTTAGCCATAGATTAGGATGATCTTATCTTATGATCTTGACCCTTGGTCTTTTTGGATCTAGGTTTTATGTACTTGAGAGATTTATATATTGAGATGCTCTCTCATTTGTAAAAGGGTTTTGGCTCTGAGAATATTGAATACAAGAATTTTTTTGCAAAAACTCTTGGAAGCTTTGTGAATGTATTTGGATGTGATTGTTACGCCTCTTGCTTAGACATTTCATTGGATCTTGTATGCAAACAAACATTTTTCTGTGGTAGCTGTACTGATCTTTTGTAGGGTAACGATTTGGTTGGAGGAGATTGCTAAGGTGTCTTGCATCATCTTCCGGTCAAATCGTTTCATCTTCAGGGAGTGCATCGATTGTCATTTGTACATTGGATCTTTTTCTGTAGATGCTATACGTAGCTTGACTTTTTCATTCGTAAACAAATCTCATTTGTAGTTTGATTTTGTAGGTGGAGAAGAGGGAGCGCACTACCTCAATCAGGCATTTTTCCATTGTCTTGTGTCAGATCTAGCTCAAAATTGTAACTAAGTGTAAGGATCATTGACATCCAAAGCAGCCGCAAGTATTTTCAGGTACGATCTGCAAGGTTAGTATTGTTTTTCAGTGTTTTCATCCATTTGTCCATTCAAAACCCTTTTTTAAAACCCTAGTTTTGTAGATCTAGTGAATTTTTGATGATGACTATCAAAACCCACTTGAAGATTGTTGAATAGAGCCTAGATCTCGAATTTCACGTAAATCAGACTCCATTTACCCCCGTATCTAGCACTAGTCTCTCTAGGTGGGAGCGCCTCCTTTGGGTGGGTGGCCAAATTTTTTCAGATCTATCAGTTGTGTATGCTTGAACCCACTTGATTTCCATAGATCCATCCTTCAAGTTGCTCGATCTAGTCACTCTTTGCCTCTATCTATTCTTTTGGGTCCGCCATGTCCGCTTTTGCATAAACCCTAGGTGAGCCCATTTAGGATTCCCATTCGTGTGGTTAGATCTTTTCAGATCTATGAGTTGGGTATGTTTGAACCCACTTGATTTCGACAGATCTGTCCTCCAAGCACCTGTATCTAGTCATTCCATGCCCCGATCTACCTTTTGGGTCCACTTCGTCTACTTCTGCATAAAATTCTAAGTGGGTCCTTTAGGTTTCTCTTGTATATGGCTAGATCTTTTGAGATGTACTTTGCCTAACTCATTGTGGTACTTTCTTTCTTAAGTTGGGCCAACAACCTAACCCCCAAGGTGCGTGAAAGGCGACAACAGTATGAACATGCATTTATTAAACAAGAGTCCAAACAATGGCTCTGATGAACCACAGAACTTTCTAAGCACTGATACTGAACAACTAGCTTGTTCATGACTTCCATAGTTAGAAATTCCTAGAAAATCTGTGTTTCGTACTTCCATAGTTAGAAACAACCTTAGATTATCTTTCATAGGGTCCACCCCCCTCGACTTCGCTAGGAGTTGGTCTAGACGGAGGAGCTGAGTATCAGGTGACAACACTTGGGTCGAGATTGCCCCCAAGGTTGCACCCAATGGCTTGTAGATTTATGCCACGTGACTTGAGGTGCGAATTAGGCGGCAACAAGTCCAACTCAAGAATTTACTCCAACTTTTTTGAGTCCAACTCAGGCTCCCTAAAGCACTAGCTCAACACATGAGGCTCAACCCTGGCGCAAAAGATTGAGTTGGAGAATGACTCATGATGCTGTAACTTTAATACACATTCCATCTTATAGTCGTAGCAAAGAACCAGATGGTGACAATCCTCTCCTTGAAATTAGAAGATCTTAGATGATGTCACTATCAAAATAGTATGAGTTTTTAGTTGTTACTGGTTTATATAGTTTCATTATTCATGTCTTATTCACTTCATCCTCTTACAATACTTTGATTGTCATTAATAGGTAATGTACGGCATAAGTATCACATATAGCTTATTTATCCTTGTGATATTACCCATATTTCATGATTCATCTGTTTAGGCTGTAATTTTAGTTATAGGAATGAAACAAAATGGTGGTTTAAACAAGCATTTTTTACTCATTTCTGGAAACGTGTCAACAGGAAACACCCTCTCACAAATTGCTGGAGAAAAGGCAGGAATTTTCAAGGTATGGTGTCATCATTTGGGAATTTGAAGATCTAGAGTGATTAAACGAAACTTTAATTAACAATCACATTTTGACATGCCCTATGTCATAATTTATTCCTTGATCAAATTCTAACTTGAATAATTCTGTCACGCAAATTACATTAAATGTGCTATGATACTCATAAAGCCTGGAGTTCCAGCTATTACTGCACCTCAACCTGAAGAGGCAATGAAGGTTCTCAAGGATACAGCCTGTCACTTATCGGTATATTCCTCGAGATCTTTCAGATTTTCTGGTTTGCCTAATTTTGTGTAGTAGAACTTTATAATTTCAAATTGGAATGTAACTTTTCCTTTTAAGTTATTATCATTTTAAATTTGAGTAGTTACTAAAGCTTACGTAATGAGTCAGAAAGCTTTTATTACCTAACTCCTAGTGGTTCCATCTGCTTATGAGATTTGTGTGGACTAAAAAGAACAAATCCGGTTGAGTCAGAAAGCTTCTATTACCTAACTCCTAGTGGTTCCATCTGCTTATGAGACTTGTGTGGACTTAAAAGAACAAATCCGGCTGGAGAGGCTATGTAAGTAGTTCCAATTTACAGCCTTGCATGTTGCCAAAGATTGTAAATTATTTATTTGTGGGCATTCAAGTCTTGAAATAGAACTATGCTAACTTGTTAAACAAGATAAGTGCATGTGGGAATACCAAACTAATTAGGGATTTTGTGTACACTCTGTTACCACCTATATTGCATGGTGTTTGCTTTGGGGTTTTTCTGAGCTGTTATGGGCATGCTTTAGTCCCTTACAAGCCTTTGATTTCGGGGGACAAAAACAGTGATCAGCATCATCAGCAGTGAGGGAGTTTATGAAGGATTTTGCTGTACGATGAAGTCTGCATCTTAAAAAATTGCCTTATGAAACAATTCTGTTATGGTTGTTCACTGGCAAATTTGAGCATTTTTTTCATATAACAGCGACATTAATTTCAATTCTGGGCATCCCCAAGCTGGCAAGCATATTTCAAGGTTTGCTCCTGTGCAACAGCATAAGCATCAGCTGATGCGTTTCATAAGGATGATCCTGCAGCAGTTTTGCAGCTAACGACAGTGCTGTCATGGAACAGATTGGGACTGAATTGTTCACCTTGTCTTTGTGTTTGCCTCTGCTGATTCAATGAAGACAATTTTAGGGTTTTTTATATGGTTGCTGTTTAAGTCCAAAGGGCTGAGATTGAATGAAGGTACAGGACTAGAATTTGGATAGATTTGCTGCGATTTTCTCACCATATCAGTTTTCTGTTTCTCCAAATCACGAGGTTGAATATTCTGGGTTATGTCTAGCCATATTCGGGATGGTCCTAGGGTGATCTAGGCACACAAACAATGATAAAAAAGGTCATCTATCAAGTCTGGGCTAACAACTGAGCAGTTTGGGGATGTTTCCACCCTGTTTTTATCCCCCAAACAGAGTCCATTGCAGGAACACAATCGCAAAAGAATCTGTGGGATCTTTCTGTTAGTTGTTTTGTGCAGCTGTTGGGTTAGTAGACACCAGGGGAAATTCAAAAGACGAACCTGTGCCTTCTAATGATACCCATATGCATGCATGGAACAAAGTCAGATTATTCATCTGAATCCTGTAAACATTGTCTATATTTGCAAAATTTGAAAGTCAGAGATTCATTCTGTTCCAGCGGTTAGATGGTTATGGTTGGAAGGAGACGTTTTGCAAAAATGGATCTGTTGTCTTCGTTTGACGTAAAGCGCTTGATCACAAACAAGTTCAAAATTAAAAGTTCAGTCCCATATGAGATCATGCTGAGTGAAATGGTGGCTACCTCTATTGAAGCAATTGCTATGGTGCGACTCATAAGATATCTAAAAAAAATTGAGCAAATGGAAGACGACAGATGGCCTAAGGTCATTTTCAATGACATACTGTGCAAAAGAAAGAAGAGTTGGATGCAGCAAAATATAAATTGGCTTAGTAATTGGCATATTTGCTTGAACATGTGCCCCACGAATAGTAAAGAGATTGAGACTTTTGTTATAGATAAGTTCCACAAGCGAACTTGGGAGAAGGGGCTAGGGAGAAAGAAAAAGTATTATATTCAATTGACCCCACTTACAATCATCATCAAAAACCTTTCATAGGGGCCAATTTATCTTGGGAGCCAAAATTCTTATTGCTCAATTAAAAACTAATTTCCATCAACTTCATTGTGAGACTGGCATTGGAAAAAGCCAAAAGAAGCTTGGGAAGAAAGCGTGTGTACTTTTTGCACCTCCAGAAAAGTGGAGACAGAAAAGCATTTCATTTTAGAGTGTGAAGCAGTCAAAGACAGCAGGTACAACTATGCAAACATTTTGACAGCTAGCTCTTGGGATAATCTATTGAGAGAGGGGACAATGGAGAAATTGGGGGCGTTCATCAAATTTGAACAGGAAAATGGTTGAAAGTCAGAAATCAGTTTGTGAGGTGGTCTGTTCCATAGGCTATTTTTAGCCTCGTGGACGTTAAAATTTGTTCTTCTTCTTCTAATTAGTACACAGAAAGGCACAGTGCGAGGGCGGTTTTGTGACGGAGAAGTTTTTTGCATGTTAACTTGTGGTGCCGTGAGAGAGTCTATGGGCCCCCTTGTCCATAAAACTTGAATATGCATTCGCTCTGAAATGATGTGGGAGTTTGTATATCGCTTCTATGTTTCGGATGGCATCCGTGGACTGTGACTTCATTATGTTATGTGCTGGACAGCAGAGGTCACGGGTGATCGACCTGCCAAGTTAAAAGAGCCATCTCATATAGCATGGCTCGATGTGTAAAAAATATCGTGAGGGCCATCTCTCCTTGACTGCGGATGGACACGTTGTTACAATTCAGATTTGACCACCATCTGGGCCATTAAAAAGGCCCCTTTATTCATATAATAATTAGAATAGCTATACATTGGAGTTAGTGGGCTTGGTCCAAACATTTTTTGAGAATAAACAATATAACCTCTGTTATTATTGTTTGACCCTATTCCATGTGATAATTATGGGGATATTTTGAAGTGGATTTAACCACTTTGGGAAATTTGTTAAAGGGGGTCATTGACTTGTGTGCTTGGAAAAAATTAGCTACCTTTTGTAAATCATCTTTGAAATGGTTAGGGGCTTTTAAATATTTTATTGGACCTGGCCTCTTTTGGTGTTATTGACGAGGGAGGTTTAATATTTTATTCCTCATAAAGGGACTGTTGTCACATATATAGTAGCTGGGTGTAATGAACAAAATATAAATAAATAAATAAACATTAATAAATATTAATAATTAAATAAACTAAATACTTAAGAGACACCTTGATGAAAGTTTATGCCTCTTTACGAAAGGGCACCTAGCATGGGTATTTATACAAGCAAACATTCTCATTATAATATCATCTCTTATCTTGTCAAACATATATTTTGTAATTCATGGATTATTGTAATTTGGCTTATTTGTGCTGGTTATTTCCTTATGAAAAGATTTTGTCGTTTCAGTGGTATGAGAGCCCCTTCCTAGGCTTGATACTAGCCTTTGGCTACACTTTGGCTTTTACGCTATATTCCAGGGTTTGCCTGAATTTATGGTCATTGACCACACATATCCTTCCACCACCACCGCTCATTCATTGCCCTTCCACTTCTGCCTACCCGTGCGTCGATCTCTTGCGCACTCACGCCTGCTTACATCCCTTTCCATCTTCTCCCGCTCTCCACCCATGCTGCGCGTTTTCCATCGCCCTTCCCTCTTCCAACTCTTCCGCCCACTCTCTGTAGACATGCCAACTTCTCCTCGTCGACCTCTCCACACGACCAACTTACTGCACCTCCTCGTTCACGCTCCCCCATCTTCCTCCTGCATCAACCCAACCTCCACCCTCCACCTCTGCGCTCCACCCACACTCCTCTGTGCTCCTCCCCAACACCTCGACCCTCCTCTATGGCCGCTCCATCCTGCATCAACCTTCGCCTCCTCCTCGACCAAGCCCACCAACGCCATCTCCTCGGCCATGCTCCCCCATCTCCCACCTGCATCAACCCAACCTCCACCTCCCTTACTCCTACGCCCTCTTCCCACACTCCTTCGCTTGCACACCCCTTTGCAACCATCAACACCCACTACCCCTCCATTTCAAAACACCAACGAAAGGTCACGACACCCACTACCTTGCCATCGTTTCTCATCGTCGACGTTGCTGCACTCTTACCTGCGTCCAGCCACGCGTGCGCCCCCCTCTCTTCATCCGTAGTCTCCCAGCCTCCACACTTCCCTCCCGCGATAAGCACGTCCCTTCCATCTCCACGAATACGTTTTAAAAAAATACACTGAATCCTCCATTCCACTAGCACTTCCACCTCCAGCAGCCTCCCTTCTGCAACCCTCCCCCTCCAAGCATCGCCACTATCCTGACCTTTAGTGACTGCCATCCTCTGCGACTCTTCCATCGGATCGTCACCACATGGGCCATAGTAAATTTTATTTAAAAATATATCTATATATATATATATATATATATAGAATAATTTTTTTAATAATAGTATATTATTATTATATAAAAAAATTAATAATAATAATATATTATAAAAAAAACTATATATATTTTTATATAGTTAAAAAAAACGTTAATAATAATAATAATATTATTAATTAATTATTATTATTATTATTTTTAACTAGGGGAATCGACAACTGGAGCTGGGCTGGTACTCACGTGACACGGGGTCCAAGGATCTATTCCTGCTACCACTATACCCCTAGGTGCCCCACACCCACTGCAAGACATGGGACACAGGTAAACCCGGGTGGGATTTGATCTCGTGACCTCCAACTTACAACAAGTGACTTCATAACAACTGAACCGCCAATGAGCCACACCCGTGCGGGCTTTTATTAATTAATTAATTAATAATTATTATTATCGAAAAAAAAATTAAAATGGAGTCTCATGGCGAAAAACAAGGAAGATTTCCAAGCAATTTAAAAACCTAATGTTTCAGTGTTATTCCAAATAAAAGGAACAATTAGAGGGAAAGACGTTACTATTTCTATTGCTCCCAGTGAACACAATAATTATATTAGTGATGAATTTGCTAATGGGTTAGTGATTCCAGAGTCAAATATAGGTGAAAGGTTAGACTTTTGGAATAAAAAAGAATATGCAATAAGCGATTTACAATGGAACATTGGAGATTATACTGACGTCTCACAATTTATAGTTAAATCCTTGTGGGGTAGTGACGGTGACCTAATCTTGAGATTATAGTGGTTAGAAACATTGGGAACTTTTATCTTGAATGTTGAGAAGAAACTTATGACATTTCCCTAGAAAAATAAGAAAATCACATTACAGGACATTAACATGAAGTTAGAATCAGAAGTCGTGTCATCTGAAGACTTTAGAGAAATATCAAAGGTGATGTCGCAAGGAGATGGGAAATCAATACAGACGATACACAAGGATTTTGACAAGGTTATTGCAAGTAAAGAAGAAGAGATCTCTTGTTTAAGAGATCATAATCAGAAATTACTTCTGCAAATCAAGGAGGCAAAAGGTAAAGTTCAATGCCGTCAAAAGTTAGAAGAGAAGATTCAAGCTCTCTAGCAAAAATTACTGAGAAAGGACGAAGATAATTCCACCATGAAGAAGGTTAATCAAGAATTAGAAGAACAAATCGAGAAGTTAAAAAAAGACAACAGTCGCAAGACGAAAGGTTTGAGGAGATTCAGAATAATAATAATCTATTAGAGAGCAAATTAGTTCAAATCTAGAACGGAGCATCCAGACTATCCGGAAAACTAATTGTTGTTGAGGAAGAAGAAGCGAATACAATTTCGGTTCCCATCACAGTTCAAAAGGAAGTCAATCTAGCAGAAAAACAAGCAACAAGAACTCCTTATCGACACCCAAACTACAAAAAGCATTTTGACCAACGACAAGGTCAAAATGAACATAAACAAAGGGGTTATAAACTTAGCAGCGAAAGATCACAAAATCTACAACCTGAGCAGAAAACAGGAAGATTTATCCAACAAGACGATCAACAATCACCTCGTGTAAAAATAGATCTCGGATGGACCACATCACAGACGATGCGACATTTTTTCCTTGGAATTCAAAACTCTTATCGTCTCATTTCGTCAAGTGTCGCAATTACTAAAATAAAGGATAAAAAAATGACATTACAAGCAATAAATGAGACGTAATCCTTGTCTTCAATAAAGCTTTGAGGACAAAGCTTCCCTTAAGGGGACGACAATGTAATGAACAAATAATATAAATAAATAAACATTAATAAATATTAATAATCAGATAAACTAAATATTTAATGAAGAGACACGTTGATGAAAGGTTATCCCTTTTTACGAAAGGGCACCCAGCATGGGTATTTATACAAGCAAACATTCTCATTGTAATATCATCTCTTATCTTATCAAACATATATTTTATTATTCATGAATTATTGTAATCTGGCTTATTTGTGCTGGTTATTTCCTTAAGAAACATTTTTGTCGTTTGATTGGGCTACTTTTGTTCCTGAGCAGTATTGATCAGTTCTTTGAGCCAATCCTTTACTATGATATCAACAAATGATGAGGCACCAATTGATGATCTCCCACTTTCATTAGATCCAGAGTATCTAGATTGAACAGTTCTATGCCATGACTAAGCCTTATGACCCCAAATTCGATGACTAAGTTAATCATTCTTTCATGACCCAGAGCAGAGATTATTATAGTGCCCATGATATGTAGCAGCAACAGTTGTTTCTGTGATCTTTAGATTGGTTTCAGATCCAGTGCAAGTATATGACCAAGGTGATATATGATCTAGTGCAAGTATATGACCCAGGTCATATTATGGTTTCTGCATATGGATTTTGATGTTGCTCTGTTGTCTATTTTAGTAGTGAGACTTGGTTGATATTGGTTATATGTTGGCAATACTTTATTTTGGTTTTACTTGGAATCTAAAGTATAAATGATCTAGTTATTGTATCCAAGAGATTCTTTTGTATAATCATTGGCCTTACCCTACTCCTAGTATAGATTTGGTCATTTCCCTTTAGGGACAACTTGCTAGTCTTGGCACCATTTTCATTGTCTTCAACCATCGGTTGTCTTCCCTTGTTGATTAACCTTGACTTGTAACTTGACTAGTGGCATCTAGGATTTTCCCCACCTTCACCTCTATGTTGGAATAGGTCTCCATGTTCAAATTGTGTCTCGGTGTTGGTTTATGTGATGCTTATCACAGGGATGGTCTTCCTCTAGGCCTTGAACACAAGTAGTCTTACCCCCAAAAAAGTGCCTTTAGACACTAAGGCATCGAAGCTTAAAGTTATTCTAAATGGATGCCCTGTTAGCAAAGCAAGTGTGTCTTTAGACACTACTGTAAATAAAAGCAAAACTAGCCAGTGGCCAAGAGATGAGCACTCATCCATTGTATGGTGAAAGGCTTATTTACCCCCACAGGGTATCAGGGTGAGGCAAACCCGTCAGGGCTAAGCCTTAGTCATTTTCTGGAGCTCAAAAGGCTTTCTAGGGCACCTGCTCTTGGAGGTTGGGAAGTTAATAAAAATAATTATTTTCAAATAAAGTTGATGGCTAGAGGATGAGCACTCATTCTTTGTATAATGTACGACTCATTTTCCCCCATAAGGCAATAAGGGTGAGATTGGCCCCCAAAGGTCATGTCTTTGTCATTTTCTGGAAGCCTAGAAGGCTTACCACGACACCTACCTCTAGAGGTTAACTAGTGTATATTGTTGTGCACATAAATTGCTAAAACGTTGCTTGTCTAGAGTCTAGTGGAGCCTTCTCATCATTCCACCCATTTGTGAGACACTACCATTCTCTATTGTTCACCTAGTCCAGTTTATGTGTTGTGTGGATTCCCTTGTCCTTTAGCCTGGATGCTTACAGTGTCGAGTGTCAAGTCATTCCCTCGACGCTACCTGGTTTCATTCACCTTCACCCTTAACTAGCAAAATGGCTAAATCTATAAATGAGTATACACTGGAGATTCTTGTTTAAAGCAACTAATAATTTTTTTTTATTTAGATTATGATATATGTATTGTGGTTATAATTGCCAACATAATCTATTTATACTTTAGTCTCACTATTATGATAGATAATTGAGCATGCAATGTCCATCTTCTACTTTGCAGTATCAGAGTTTAGCACTTGGGTCATCTTTGATCAGTCTTGACCTGGTCAACCCAATGTTGACCAAGCCAGGAGTAGGGTCTGTTGTCCGTCGATTGCACACCAGTTGCAGAAATCTTCCGAAAGCTGTCTCCTCACTTGAGAAAGTGGGAGAGGTGTGACCTTGGGGGCAAGCACAGAGCCAAGTACTGTCACCTACTCCTAGATCCTCCGTTTAGGATAACTCCTAACAAAGCCAAGGGGGGTAGTCTCTAACAAAGAGTTTCTATGGTTCAATGTTTTTAAGTGAAGTTTTAAAGTTCAAATGATGCGGATGGGTGTTGTTTAGGAGTTATTATGATGAAAAATGATTATAATTATGAAAATTTGAACACAAGACAAAAGCAATCCACGTTGCTGCACTGGATTAAAAGATGAATAGTATATCAAGAACTTGTTAAAAATAAAATTGCATTCACAGATTAAGATTTTATAAACCAAGGACAAATGGTCCAGATTAATAACAACGCACGATATGATAGACCAGTGCCTTATGGAGTCGAAGCTCTGCAATGCTTGAAAAATAACAAAGATACAAGTCTTGAAATAAATCTAGTGGGTATGTTATGCGAGTGCTCTTGGTACGTTTTAAATATTTTAATGGTCTTGTTTATTATGGCTTGAAAGAAGGTATCAGAGACCAACCGGGAAAGTGTTCAAAGTCATTCCGTTCTAGACATGTCGGCCCGTCCAGTATCTCGGGCTGGTGTCCTAGAGGATTGACCAGCTAGCCGTGACTTTAAGACAACGGGGAGTTCCGACGCCCTTACTGAGAATAGACTTGAATGCTTTCTACAACGTCGGTGCGTTGGTTATGGGTAAAATTTTTATTAGGTTGTTATTGTGAGCTTAGCAAGTCCGTTCACCGTTCTGAGTATGACCCCAACTATGACAGTCGGCAAAGCATACTAGGTGAGGGATATCAACGAAGTAAATTAATTAAAAGGGGAATGTGAGTTGAAAGATTTTATTAAAAGAGTTAATTAAACCCTCCGACAGAGAGCGCTCTTGACTTTGTCTTATGACAAAAGTTCAAGAGTCTTATCTATTCTATATGCCTAAGTGCAAGGATGATGCAACAATTAATATGCTCTCCGACAGAGAGTGCTCTTGACTTGGATAGAGAGCACTCTTGATCCACCTTACGATGAGATTCAAGAGATTTTGGTTCTTTTTACTTTTTGCAATATTATGTCAAATGAAAGTAAACAAAACTTAAACTAAGTAATGAAACAAGAAACTTTATTTTCTAACTTTTACGAAAGCAAACTTCTAAATAATGAAACTACTCTTTCCTATTCTACTATAGCAAATTATTATGCAAACATGAAAATAAAAGAGACGATACAAGCTTCCCCCAAATGGGGGAAGAGGGGTGTGGGAGCCTTTATCCCACTTGCTTTTTATTAACTCTTTTACAATGCTTAGTTTTATTTCGCTTTTTGCCTCTTCCGAAATAGCGGGGTGAGAAAGGGAAAGAGAGAAGAGGGAAGTGTTTTTGTCTTTTTGCTCTTTGCTTGCTTGCTTGCCTTTAGCCTTTGGGCTTTTCTTGATTTTTCCTGAAAGTAAGAGCTTTAAACACTCGAAACGTTATATGTTAATAAAAAAAAATAATAGAAACAAAACTAAAAACTAACTCTTAAAAAGAGGGTAAAATTCTACAGTGAAAATGGAGGAAAGAGAGAGGAGAAAAGGCTATGAAAAGGAAGAGAAGAAGGGTAAAAGAGGGCTGTCCAAAAGGGTAAAAGAGGGGTGCAAACTAACAAAAAGGGGCTGCAAATTGACAAGGAGAGGGCTGCAAACTGAGTGAAGAAAGGGGAAAAAAGGACAGCAAGAAAAGAAAAGGAAAAGCAAGCCAAACAAGGCAAGAGGAGGGAAGCCAAAAGATGGAAAAATGGAGACTAGGGCTTCCTAAAGTAACCAGTAACCAAAGAAAAGATTTCTTGTGGATGGAACACAAGAGATAGAGATAGACTCCTAGCTTTCTTTTTGTATTAAAAGAAGACGATCCCTGTAGGTCTTGCAATCACAAAGTGTTAAACAAAAATTTGGTTGCTTGAAGCTAGGGATAGAAGCAGTTGAGCTCACACCCTTCTTCAACCTGTGAAGCCTGATAACACACCACAACTCAATACAAAAGTGAGATCAAAATAACATGCTAGTATGCTAAGAAAATTTAATCAAGATCAACATTACGTTTATATTGATTACTCATGTCCATCAAGATATTAATCTACTTTGCATAAACAACAAAATTGAAACAACAAATTGCTATTCTACCGTGCCAACAATGGCCTTCTTGAGCTAACAAAACAATTGATCTCATGAAGTATTAAAGAAATAGGGGTTAGAGACAATATCACCTCAACCATTTAGAAAGCTACCACATGCAAGAGCTCATAGACCTCCAAAGTCGAATCTTTATTAACAATTCAAAGCAAATGTTTGATACAATTTTCTCAGAGTAACTCTGCTACAAAATTCCATGTTGTAGAGCTCAAAAGAGCCTCTAATTATACAAAAAGGAAAGAAAATAGGGCTCAAATCCCTAAATCCGGACTAAGAGTAACATCGGAGTAATTGAATGAGTTCGACATGATGATTTGGAGTTGAACTGAGCTGCAACTGAGTTGTAACTGAGTGCTGGAGTAATGAGGGGGGGTGAGGTGGCTCATCCTCCCTCGTAATGATCACCCAACCAATACATAACCCACACTTCAACCAAAAACAAATTTGGCCAAAATTGGGCAAATTTCTGACTGATAGTTCAACTGCTACACTCCGATACTTGATCTGAAATTGATCGATATTGATTGGAATCATCATAAATGCTCCATGCCATGTCATTTAGCCTTTTATTTTATTCAATTTGGTTTATTTTGGAAAGTTTTTGATTTTCTCCAAAATATTCATTTTTAATATTTTAGTTAATAATTTCTCCGTAAATGACTTTTTTGAGAAATTAGTAATTATGAGGCTGAATGAACATCTGAAACCTGGGGATAGCTGTCTGGTTGATCATTGATGAGTTTTGGCTTAAGGTTAGAGCCTTCAATCACTGAATTCAGGTTTCGGATGATTGACATATTACAAATTGAAATTTTTTCATTTAAACTATGGAAAAATTTAATTAAAAACTTGGGAAAAATTAAAAAATTAAAAAAATAAAAACCGAAAATCCAACTCGTCCGGTAAAAAATTTTCGAATTTTTTTTTGAGGGTCCTAGTGACTTAGACCATAGTCTATTCTAATAATGTCTAGTAGGTTTATACATACTCAATTGGGCTCTAATAACCCCCCAAGGCCTAGAATTCAAAATCGGGCATTCCAGCTTTGGAGGGAGCGGGAGAAAACCTCGTCGATTATACTCGACTATAGGCAAAGCATAATTGACAAGAGAAAAAACTCCCTGGACTACCTTAGGTGAAATTCTATGTCTTAGGAGACCGAACCACTCAAAAACCCTACTAACACATTTTATTACAAACCCCACGGGGCCATGGTCATAATTACTGAAAACAAAAACTGACTAGCCAAAACTGGCTAGGCACAAATGGCAGATCATCTGATACACTGGAACACAAACATTTATCATGTTTGTCAAATGGCGGCTCCTCAGCTAATCCAACTATGGTACAAATAAATTGGTAACATCTGGCTCCAACTGCGTGACGTGTGTTCGATCTAGTCTCTTATGCAAGGAGAGCATTCAAGAACACCAGAATCTCTGGTTTCCATATCCTGTAAAAACATCTCAACTTGACAAGAAAACCTTAGTAGCACAAGTTTTATGAAAAAGAGCTAATGATCCAAAAGTTGCTTTATTCAAAGGAATGACAAAACTTAACTGAAAAATTTATTTATTCCGAAGTATAGAAAGAAAATGCTCACTTTAAGGAGCCCATTTTCCTACTCTAAGCATGAAAATAAAAACAGTTATGTGTAATCATAAATCCAATGTAACCACCTAAGCATTTTATTAATGTAAAAAGGTTTTTCCTTGTCTTTGGTTACCAGCCAAAACAAGAATATTTTATTCAGAAAATGCAAACCTGCGTGATGATCCAGAATGGGCGGGCTGGATGGGAAATCATAGGCATGAATAATGTTGTCAAGCTTCTTCCCAAACTAGTAGGTGCTCGGGCAGGATGCTTCTATCCATGACTGGATAGCGCTGATATACAAATCGGGATGATGAGGCAGGTTGACCACTTCATCATGCTGATCATCAAGGCTTATCAAATGATAACTCATTGTGTAAGCCCCAAGCTGCTCCAAAAAATAAGGAACATCTATGTGTAAAGACGATGACTGAGAAAAAACTTCTAGTTGCACCCCATCTGTTTCTTCACTATATTGCTTCTCCAAGTCCTCATTACAGATACTCAAATATAACTTTGACTGCTCTTCTTTACAACTTTCATAAGTCTCAGAATAAACATTCCCCTCGCTGGACACATCATAGATGGGACTCTCAAAAATATTTTCAAAAGTATCATAGGTTGGATTTTCAAAAAAAAATTCATAGTCATCATCGCCATCTATGTTAGATATGAGAGATGCCTCATCACTAGTATCAAGTCCCTGGCTATACTTCTCATTTTGCTCAAAACAATCTTCTTCAAAAAACTGGGTTTCAAAGATATCACAGGGAACCCAACTTTCCAAATGTTTGTCATCAGGTGGAAAGCATGGAGGACTCTCATCACATGAAACCTCTAAGATTGGATTTTCATTTAAAGTCTCATAGTTATCATCCATCTCAGATGTAAGGGATTCTTCCTCACTTGTATCACATCCCTGGCTATATCCCTCCTCATGATCATAGTCATCTTCTTCAGAAAAAATGTCAGAAGGTAGTAAGCCTTCCAAACTATCAACATTATGCTCATTTGTAGGATTAGTACCAAAGTTTTCAGTGAGGTTATCCAATTGTTGACTATAATCTTCGACTTGACCCCGGGTTTTTGTGGTGACAGGATGGAGCTGTCCAATTGCGTTAATGTACTCAGGCTCTCTTGAATATTGTCTTGCCTCTCTCCAATTTTCTCCAAAAATATCATGCATGTCACCTACATAATTTATGTACTCAGGCTCGCTTGATGATGCTTTATGACCACAACCCTTTGGAAAACCATGCTCCTGAACATAGCATGCATAATAGCAAGAAGATTCTTCATGAAGGTCTTCACATGCCCTACAAAATGGCGTGTAAGTTTCAACGACATTAACAACCTCTAGTTGATGAGGAGGCCTTTGCTCATGGTTGGGATTCTTTCTCTGCCATGTTGGCCTTGCAGGGAAGGTTCTAGGAGGTGGTAGGGGTTGAATTCTTTCAACTGTTATGACCCTATTCTGAACCTCTTTAATCTGTGATAAGTGCTTCCTTTCTATGTCTTGCATTTTCTCTGTCAAGTCCATGAGCCTCTTCTCATATGCTTCGCTTGGCGGCTCTTTCCCTTTAGGTTCAACAGTTTTTAGAGGAGTTGATGATCTAGAGTAACCCTGGATGTTTGACTCTCCTGAAGACTGCATATTCTTATCAATTTTAATAGCCAAATTCTGAGCTTGAAGTAATGTGGTTGGCTCTTTGTCTCTAATTTGGTACTAGATCTTGCCACTTAATGCTTCTATGTAATAATCCAAAGTAGAAGCTGCAGGAGGAGCATGCATGGCAGGGATGGAATTTGACAACTTTGTGAACCTATTATTGAACTCATCCATGGTTTCTGTTTCAGGTTTCTTCATACTAGCCAAGGTTGCCACTAGATGCCTAGGTTCCTTCTTATTGCCAATTTTTCTGAGGAAAGCAGTCTTGAAATCCGCTATGGTAGTGAAAGAGTTGTTTGGCAAATTATCATACCAATTTCCAGGTTTGCCATCCAAAGAAAGAGCAAACATGGTCATGTAGACATCTTCATGTTTATCAACACCCCTGACATAAGAACCACAGTGTCTGGAGAAATTTTTGATGTGTTGCTCAGCAGAGATAAAGGCATCAGTGCCATTAAAATTCATGAGCTTGTCAATAGCTTTTTCGGGAATGTCATGAGGCTGACCTGCTATCTGAGTAAAATCGAGTTGAGTAAAAAACTCACCCATTGTGTTAAGGAAATAGTTATTGTTTTGAAAATTTTCTAAGTTTTCTTGAAATAAAAAGTGGATGTTTGAAACAAACTCAGATCCAAGTTCTACAAGGATCCTACAAGAATCTTGTTAGACACTGAGGGGGGGTGAATCAGTGTAAAGCAATTTTAGAACTTTTCTTAACTTGTCACAATTAACTACCAATTCATCACTGCATAATCATTTCATAAACATCTTTCACTTCATCATTCACATATCATAAGCATTTGAATCATCAAGAACCATAACACAAAAGAACACAACACCATATAATTTTGTAATCTTTTTGTATTAGTTTTGGTCCGGCTACAACCGTGCGTTAAAATCAGCACCTACTGATATGTAGAGCACCTACTCTGCATCCAGGACCTTGCCTGGTTTTCTTAGACCCTGCTAAGAAGGGTTTGAGGTATCCTAACCTCAAAAGCAAGACAAGCTTGCTTTTACAATTAAAGCTCACTGTCACATCATTTCATCAATCACATCAACATCACCTATCTCTTCAATCTGCTGCCAACTATCTCTGCTCATGCTCATCTGCTCATCATCAACGCTGCTCATCATCAACATTGCTCATCATCTCTGCTCATCATCAACACTGCTCATCATCTCTGCTCATATTGATCATCAGCTCTACTGCTCGAGGTTCATGCCAATCACATCTAGTCTGCTCTTATCATAAAGTTAGGGCAGTCATCTCCCTAAACTGTGCATCATCCTTATACTTCATTAATAGCTTACGGGGCTATTATCTTCATGCTTGTCAACCTCTATGCATAGATTTGTGTATGCTTGCACTGTGTGTGTTCTGGGAAGACCTTACAAAACATATCTACAAATACTCCAAACTTCAACCCAGTCATATTATATTGATATTCCAAGGTCAGATGCCATCAGTGAACCAGCATTCACATAAATCATGTATGCATATACATTGCACCTGAGTTGTACTTAAATTACCTTAGTCAACTTAAATCAGAGCTTAACCAGATGAAGCAACTTGCAAGCTTTCAGATGCCTTAGGCTTGATTACCTTGTGCATACTATTTCAACATACTTCAAAGTTAACATACCTGGGACATGCTTCTTCAATTGTTCGAGTGTGAGTACACCTTAGATAGCTCTGCTTTGGATGCCTTGAAATGTGTATAACCTTCAACCTTGAGTTGAGAAGACCTTCTTCAAAGGACTGTCATCATTAACCCAGACGTGTGTTTACCGTGCAAGGTGAACTCAAACACTGTCATACTTTGACATACACAGACTGTATATTAACTATGACTGTCATGAACACTGTCAAACAGCCCTAAACCATGTCAGACCTTGGTCAAGACTATCACCAATTTGGGACAGTGGAAGGATATCGGTCACCATCCAACTCTAGCAGCATTCAGACTTGTATGTATATGCTAAGGAAGAATCCAAGCCAAGCCATCCTTGGACTGTTTGTACTCAAACATGTCAACCCTGAACACAGTCACTTCGGATCTTGGACTGTGGTCCACTTTGACAAATTTGGATTGAGTGCTAGGATGAAACTCAGACAGTCACCAAACCATCCAAATTAGATGTGTCTTTTGTCAAGGTGTGTGCTAGTAACTTGGACTATTAAATTTGGAATGTCAAGGTGCAAAAACTGAACTGCTTTCCCTTCCAAGCTTGGGACTGTGTGTAAATTATCTTAATCCAAGAATTTGGACTGTTGGCAGCCTTCCTTCAAACTCAGACTAAGTATTTGTGGAAACCCTCAAACTCAGTCAAGACTCAAAATTCGGATCTGCTCCTCTTCCTTGCGACTGCTGCAACATTTCATACCTTACTGCTGCTACAAAAAATTTGACTATGGAAGTATATGCTGGTCAAAACCCCAAAGAAGTCTTCAAAACAACCTTACTCATACTCTAATGTACTGTTTCATGGCAACATCAACACCAACATACATGCCACTTTACTTCAAGCTTGGGCTATAGAGAATGACCTTCAAACTGAACTGTTCATATCTTGGATCACTGTTCTAGGCATCAAAACAATGACTAGGGCTTGCATGATCATACTTCATTCTACACTAGTGCATATACTGATATTACTGTTTATACTCACAATTCATTGTATCACTGTATCTACTTCATCACTGTATGCGCTATTGCTAAGGTTATCATCATAACATTCTACAGTAATATGCATCATCACAATTTCACACTAACATTTACCACTGTATGTGCCACTCATTGTACCAACATGATACAGTATTTTGACCATACCTTTACATGACAAAACTTGTATTTGTCTGCTGCTGTACATGTGGACTGTTTGTATGTGCTAGTACAAACTTTAAGCCAAAACCATCTCTATGGGTCTCAATTGACCATTGAAATTTCCATTTGTTGCTTGGGTTGTTGTTTGCTGTAAATTAGGGTCTTCTCCTTACTGCTGCACCGAATTTTACAGTCAAAAAAAATATTTCAGACTGCTGTATAAGAACCAAAAAAAAACCTTCTCTGCTGCTCCTGAACAGTCCCGAATATCCTCAGTCAAGATGACTGAATTTCCTTAGTCAGCTGCACCTCCGAAATTGCCTCAGTCTGCACCTCCGAAATTTGCCTTAGTCAAACCTTCGAAATTTATATCAGAGCTCTTTCAAAATTCATACCCTAAAATGAAATTTGTTAGGGTATTTATAGTGGTTTTTCCACCATAAATTCTGGAGCCGACTTGTATTTAAAATATTTAATAAACAAAATTTTATTTCTTTATTTTAATTTAAGGAATGGTCAACGTTGGAGGAATTAGGCTGGTCGACTTCAAAAAGGTAAGATGGTAAGTGTTTTAATTTTTAATTTAAATTTTGAATTTTGAATTTTGACTTTGAATTTTAATTTTATTAAATCACTTTATTCAAAATCCACCCTACACTTAAGTCACACAATCACTCCTTGTCATAAGGGTGTCTTTTAACCCACTAGGGCTTGCATGTATGCCTTTGCCACATCATTAAAGTTCATAGGGTGTCCACCATATCAAGGGTATAATAAGTGTCCAAGTGCCATCGTCACTTCGTAGGGTTTGCAAGTCTTTAGGTGTCCTTTTATCAACACATCAAAGATTCATACACATGAGCCACACCATTTTCACCAAGTGTGGGTTCAAGGGCCTTCATAAAGGTTTCATGACTTCATTAAGTCATCAATGACCGTATCTTCATGTCACCTAACCATGTAAGTGCAAGTAGTGGGCTCCATGATCTTTGCAAGGCCATCAAGGTCTTCATCAGGGGTTCCAAGTCTTTATGAGCTTCTTCATCAAGCAAGGGGCTTCATGGTCTTCTTTAACCGCCTCAACCACATGATCCAGCAAGATAATAACCTGTGGGGTAGCTTAGTTTCCCTTGGGGTGCCATGACACCATCAGAGCATGAATGACTACAGAATGGGTCATTAATGCTTCTCCAATCCATCTAGGGTTTCTCCAACGTCTACCAAGGGCTTCAGGACCATCTCCAGGGTCTTCAATGTCTTCAGCAAGGTGGCGACTTCAAGATTCATCCTTGTGGGTACAAGGACCTTGTCACCTGGGTACAAGGTGCTTCAAGGCACAAACCCACTCTATAAGGGATCAAGGCACTACAGGTGGGACTTGGTGGCATCAATGACATCCTGTGGGGCCACTGCAAATCCATGTTGGCATCAATGACAATTTCATCAACAAAGCTAGTTTGTTCAATCTCCTCCTATAGACTTTTTTAGGGTCAAGGATGAAACTGAGAAAGCCTTCAGAGTTTCTTCTAGTCGAATACCTTGAGGTGTTAACTGACAGTAGAGTCGCCAGGTGGATTCAAGTCTAATTCTTGAGAGTGATTGGACTAAAATCTACCAAAAAGGGTAAAAAAAAGGTAAAAAACTAAAAAGAAACAAAGGTCGTCTAGGAACAAAAAGATTTGTCCCCAGCAACGGCGCCAAAAGATGTTGTTCTTCGATTGCACACCAGCAGCAAAAATCTTCCGAAAGCTGTCTCCTCACTTGAGAAAGTGGGAGAGGTGTGACCTTGGGTGTAAGCATAGAGCCAAGTACTGTCACCTACTCCTAGCTCCTCCGTTTAGGCTAACTCCTAACGAAGCCAAGGGGGGTAGTCCCTAACAAAGAGTTTTTGTTGCTCAATGTGTTTAAGTTAAGTTTTAATGTTGGAATGATGCGGATGGGTGTTGTTTAAGAGTTATTATGATGAAAAATCATTATAATTATGAAAATTTGAACACAAGACAAAAGCAATCCACGTTGCTGCACTGGATTAAAAGAGGAACAGTATATCAAGAGCTTGTTAAAAGTAAAATTGCATTCACAGATAAAGGTTTTATAAGCCAAGGACAAATGGTCCAGATTAATAACAATGCACGAAATGATAGACCAGTGCCTTATGGAGTTGAAGCTCTGCAATGCTTGAAAAATAACAAAGATACAAGTCTTGAAATAAAGCTAGTGGGTATGTTATGCGAGTGCTCTTGGTACGTTTTAAATATTTTAATGGTCTTGTTTATTATGGCTTGAAAGAAGGTATCAAAGACCAACCGGGAAAGTGTTCAAAGTCATTCCGTTCTAGACATGTCTATTAAATTGAGCACATAGATCTGTGGACAAACACACAACTCACATGATAGATCACCCAATTTACTCAGTTATTGAAGAATGAAACAGTGCAAAAAATGGCTTGCAGTTGTGAATGCTTTTCATTAATCAAAGAGTAATTAGATAGATAATTACAATGAAGTACAATGGCTTTAATAGCCACAAACAATTCGAATCCACATGAGGAAGTTCGAATTGATTAGACTCTACTTGACTGTAGGTAACCAAGACCTTGTCTAAATCACTATCGGAGGACCCAGTAGTTAACTGTCCTTGTCTAAACCATAACCGGAGTTCATCGGAGCTCTAAAACACAACTCAAATGTTACATTTAGTGTTGACTAATGGTTAACTGACTGTGGTAGGTGAGAAATGCGCCCCACATGTGCGCAGTCAAGTAAACCTAGCGCTAACTGAATGTAGAGGACTAGAACTGAATGTAACTGACTCCTAACTTAGCTTGACTAGTCATTAACTGAAGTGAACTGATCTTGGTTGGTTTTGGCACTCCCAGTGGCTTCCTAAATTGTAGGGATTGGTCTAGGAGGCTCCTAAACTTATGCAATCAAGTGCAATAAGTGGCAGTGAGCCTCAATTAGTATTCCCCACACTTTAGTAACTAAAACATGTGCCCCAATTAGGTCAAGTGGACCCAATGGTGTTAATGACTATATATAGACTGGATGGACTCCCGATTTAGACATGACTCCTGATTTAGACATATGACCAAATTGGACAAGGGAGGATTAATAATCCTAACACCCCCCCTGAATGCTAACTTGGACAATCTGTGGGCCCTGGTAACTAAGACCATAGGTCACCCATTACATCAAGTAAAGTAAGGTAACTGCTCAAAAACAAGGTGCTGGGGAAAAAACCATATGGGAAAAAATCCCCCCCTCTAATTAAGCAGGTAGAATCAGGATCAATCTGGTTCTTTTATCCTGGGGCCTGGCATGTGAACCTCTCCATCATTATGTCTGGAGGAATCTTCCTCTTTGGAAGAAGAATGATATGCTCAACTAAATTAGAAATATAGACAGCTGCCGGACGAAGACTGGACCCATGTAGAGCAACTGAAGTCAACTGAAAAGTGAGAAAAGGTTCTTGAGAATTCAGAGAATGCGAGGAAAACTCAAGAAACTGATATGTTGCAGCCATGAACAGCAAACCATGAGTGGTAAGAACAGCCCCAAGTACTAGGAGCAGGTGTCCAGGCGGATGCAGAAAATCTTCCTCTTTACTAGTTCTGTGAGGAGATGAGAATGTGATCAATAGTGGAGAAGCACTGGGACTGTTGAGAGTGAATGCTTGAGCTCCATAGTCTAATATAACTTCTGAAATAGATAATGAATCACATAATAAAATATCAACAACCTCATATGAGGAAACTAACACCAAATCCCCATCAGCAATTTTGAAGAGAAAGTGCGGTACTTGATTTTTCACACCGGAATTGGTGAGAGCAGCTACAAGCATGACTGAATGCTTTTGGATTTTAAAATATGAACCAAATAATATCAGATCAGAAAGTAAATCAGATCTAAATAGGTTCAAAACAGATCCAAAATTGTGAAATGGAATCAAATCCCCAACAACAGTTTTGTAGGAGACTTGTGGTACTTGTTTCTTCACACCGTTGATGAGAACAGCTACAAGCGGTACTAAAAGATTATGAATTTGATATATTAAACCAAGCAATATCAGATCAGATCTATATAAGATCATATCAAATCCAATAAGTTTAATATCAGATTCAAATAAATGGTTAACCGAGACGGTGGATGCACAGCTTTTTTCTTCTTCAAAATTCTGAATTTTGGTGCATGCAATCCTGCAGGAGTTTGCTGGAAAAACTAGATCATGGGGAGCGAATGGATCACTCTGGTAATCTGATATTTCTTCCAAAATATCCAAGGTATCACATATTTGCACACCAGCAGCAACATTAGAGGAAGAAAAATCAAATTTATCTTCACTTTCGGAAGCAATTATTGGTAAATTTTGCACAGAATTTAAAGAAAAATCATCGATGAATGTTTGCATGGAAGTGCAGCAGAATGTTTTTTCAATATCAGAGATTCAAATGTCTTCTTCTGTTTCAGCAATATGAGAAGATGAGATATCAGAGATCTCATGAACTTTCGGAGCATCAGGAGAAGGAGTCACTACATGGAGACTGTCTTCAATTCGAATTGACTGTGTAGAAGCTTCTGCTTCTGCTTTATCTTGAACAACTTCATCAGAGAGAGTGGAGGCCAATATTTTTGGATCAAGGATGCTTATGGTGCTGGATGTTCTCTTCAAAGTGCTATTATGATCCTCATAAATCATTCCAAAGGTTTTGTCCAATCTTGTCCAGAATTCCTTCGGGTCTTCAATAGATCTAATGAGGTAGCGCAAGCTAGGAGAAAAACCTGTTGCTATTGTTCCAAAAGCTCCATCACTTTTATTTAGCCAGTTAATCTTACTAAAACACTCTTTACCGAGCCCGATAAACACCCGACAGAGACCTTGTCTCATCAAAGATGAAATCATTTCGAAGTTGTACCTGCAAAACAAAAAAAATGATCCAGTAGGAGATCTGAGGAGGAGAAGTGCCTTGTCCGCCGAGGCTCTGATACCATATTAAATTGAGCACATAGATCTGTGGACAAACACACAACTCACATGATAGATCTCCCAATTTACTCAGTTATTGAAGAATGAAACAGTGCAAAAAATGGCTTGTAGCTGTGAATGCTTTTCATTAATCAAAGAGTAATTAGATAGATAATTACAATGAAGTAAAATGGCTTTAATAGCCACAAACAATTCAAATCCACATGAGGAAGTTCAAATTGATTAGACTCTACTTGACTGTAGGTAACCAAGACCTTGTCTAAATCACTATCGGAGGACCCAGTAGTTAACTGTCCTTGTCTAAACCATAACCGGAGTTCATTGGAGCTCTAAAACACAACTCAAGTGTTACATTTAGTGTTGACTAATGGTTAACTGACTGTGGTAGGTGAGAAATGCGCCCCACGTGTGCAGTCAAGTAAACCTAGCGCTAACTGAATGTAGAGGATTAGAACTGAATGTAACTGACTCCCAACTTAGCTTGACTAGTCATTAACTGAAGTGAACTGACCTTGGTTGGTTTCGGCACTCCCAGTGGCTTCCTAAATTTTAGGGATTGGTCTAGGAGGCTCCTAAACTTATGCAATCAAGTGCAATAAGTGGCACTGAGCCTCAATTAGTGTTCCCCACACTTTAGTAACTGAAACATGTGCCCCAATTAGGTCAAGTGGACCCAATGGTGTTAATGACTATATATAGACTGGATGGACTCCCGATTTAGACATGACTCCTGATTTAGACATATGACCAAATTGGACAAGGGAGGATTAATAATCCTAACAATGTCAGCCCGTCCAGTATCTCGGGTTGGTGTCCTAGAGGATTGACCAGCTAGCCGTGACTCTCAGACAACAGGTAGTTTCGGCGCCCTTACTAAGATTAGACTTGAATGCTTTCTACAACGCCGATGCGTTGGTTATGGGTAAAAAAATTTTAGGTTGTTGTTGCGAGCTTAGCAAGTTCGTTCACCATTCTGAGTATGAGCCCAACTATAACAGTCAGCAGAGCATACTAGGTGAGGGATATCAATGAAGTAAATTAATTAAAAAGGGAATGTGAGTTGAAAGATTTTATTAAAAGAGTTAATTAAAACCCTTCGACAGAGAGCGCTCTTGACTTTGTCTTGTGACAAAAGTTTAAGAGTCTTATCTATTCTATATGCCTAAGTGCAAGGATGATGCAACAATTAATATGCTCTCCGACAGAGAGTGCTCTTGACTTGGATTCCGGTAAGTTCAAGAGACCTAGAAATTAATTAATTAATTACAAAAAGCAAAGTACATGAAAATAAAAGAAAAATTAAACAAACTCTCCGATAGAGAGCACTCTTGATCCACTTTATGGTGTGATTCAAGAGATTTTGGTTCTTTTTACTTTTTGCAATATTATATCAAATGAAAGTAAACAAAACTTAAACCTACTAAGTAATGAAACAAGAAACTTTATTTTCTAACTTTTACGAAAGCAAACTTCTAAATAATGAAACTACTCTTTCCTATTCTAATGTAGCAAATTATTATGCAAACATGAAAATAAAAAAGACGATACAAGCTTCCCCCAAACGGAGGAAGAGGGGTGTGGGAGCCTTTATCCCACTAGCTTTTTATTAACTCTTTTACAATGCTTTCTTTTATTTTGCTTTTTGCCTCTTCTAAAAGAGCGTGGTGAGAAAGGGAAAGAGAGAAGAGGGAACTATTTTTGACTTTTTGCTCTTTGCTTGCTTCCTTGCTTGCCTTTAGCCTTTGGGCTTTTCTTGATTTTTCCTGAAAGTAAGAGCTTTAAACACTTGAAACGCTATATGTTAATTAAAAAAAAAAAGAAACAAAACTACAAACTAACTCTTAAAAAGGGGGTAAAATTCTACGGTGAAAATGGAGGAAAGAGAGGAGAAAAGGCTATGAAAAGGAAGAGAAGAAGGGTAAAAGAGGGCTGCAAACTAACAAGGAGAGGGATGCAAATTGAGTGAAGAAAGGGGAAAAAAGAGCAGTGAGAAAAGAAAAGGAAAAGCAAGCCAAACAAGGCAAGAGGAGGGAAGTCAAAAGATGGAAAAATGGAGACTAGGGCTTCCTAAAGTAACTAGTAACCAAAGAAAAGATTTCTTGTGGATGGAACACAAGAGATAGAGATAGACTCCTAGCTTTCTTTTTGTATTAAAAGAAGACGATCCCTGTAGGTCTTGCAATCACAAAGTGTTAAACATAAATTTGGTTGCTTGAAGCCTGGGATAGAAGCAGTTGAGTTCACACCGTTCTTCAACCTGTGAAGCCTGATAACACACCACAACTCAATACAAAAGTGAGATCAAAATAAAATGCTAGTATGCTAAGAAAATTTAATCAAGATCAACATTACGTATATACTGATTACTCATGTCCATCAAGATACTAATCTAATTCGCATAAACAACAAAATTGAAACAACAAATTGCTATTCTACCGTGCCAACAATGGCCTTCTTGAGCTAACAAAACAATTGATCTCATGCATGTATTAAAGAAATAGGGGTTAGAGACAATATCACCTCAACCATTTAGAAAGCTACCACATGCAAGAGCTCATAGACCTCCAAAGTCGAATCTTTATTAACAATTCAAAGCAAATGCTTGATACAATTTTCTCAGCGTAACTCTGCTACAAAATTCCATGTTGTAGAGCTCAAAAGAGCCTCTACTTATACAAAAGGAAAGAAAATAGGGCTCAAATCCCTAAATCCAGACTAAGAGTAACACAGAAGTAATTGAATGAGCTCGGCATGATGATTTGGAGTTGAACTGAGCTGCAACTGAGTTGTAACTGAGTGCTGGAGTAATAAGGTGGGGTGAGGTGGCTCATCCTCCCTCGTAATAATCACCTAACCAATAGACAACCCACACTTAAACCAAAAACGAATTTGACCAAAGAGAGCAAATTTCTGACTGATAGTTCAACTGCTACACTCCAATACTTGATCTGAAACTGACCGATATTGATTGGAATCATCATAAATGCTCCATGCGATGTCATTTAGCCTTTATTTTATTCAGTTTGGTTTATTTTGGAGAGTTTTGATTTTCTCTAAAATATTCATTTTTAATATTTTAATTAATAATTTCTTCGTAAATGACTTTTTTGAGAAATTAGTAATTATGAGGCTGAATGAACATCTGAAACCTGGGGATAGCTGGCTAGTTGATCATTGACGAGTTTTGGCTCAAGGTTAGAGCCTTCAATCACTGAATTCGGGTTCCGAATGACTGACATATCACAAATTGAAATTTTTCCATTTAAACTATGGAAAAATTTAATTAAAAACTTAGGAAAAATTAAAAAACCCAAAATCCAACGCGTCTGGTAAAAAATTTTCGGAATTTTTTCTGAGGGTGTTAGTGACTTAGGACATGACCATAGTCTATTCTAATAATGTCTAGTAGGCTTATACATACTCAGTTGGGCTCTAATAACCCCCCAAGGCCCAGAATTCAAAATCAGGCATTCTAGCTTTGGAAGGAGCAGGAGAAAACCTCGTCGATTATACTCGGCTATAGGCAAATCATAATTGACCAAGGAAAAAATTCCTTGGAATACATTAGTTGAAATTCTACGCTTTAGGAGACCGAACCACTCAAAAACCCTATTAGCACATTTTATTACAAACCCCGCGGTGCCATGGTCATAATCACTGAAAACAAAAACTGACTAGCCAAAACTGGCTAGGCACAAATGGTGGATCGTCTGATACATTGGAACACAAACATTTATCATGTTTGTCAAATGGCGGCTCCTCAGCTAATCAAACTATGGTACAAATAAGTTGGTAACAAGGTCCAACATGAGTTTTAGACTGATGGTTGTGGATGATGATTATTTATGGTCTATAGGTGTCCATTCGACATATTCGTGCTTCAAATGGTGATTTGCTATGATGGCTTGTATTATTTTTATGATTATCAACATTTACAGGCTTTATTATTATTATGGTTCTGACATGGATGGGGCCTCTGATGTATCTTAATGATGGACATATTGTGTATGAGCACTCATTCCTAGTTGTTTTGGACATTTTGAGTCCACTAGTGCAACCGGTTTTCAATTTCGAGAAGTTACAAGAGAGGTATGGGTCCTTTAGCTTTTTTGCACATGTTTTTCCCTGGGAAATAAAAAATAAAACACAGTGCATAGAACAGTGAGATCTCCTGTGGCGCTAGAGGGAATCTTGGGTTGCAGCCAGTCAATTGTACCATACTACAATGGTGCCAGACAGATTCGTGCAGTCATTTGGCTTTAGTTTTTGGTCCGTGTGATATTGGCAGTTTGATGTTCCCAAGGTAGCATTTTGATGATAAAAAATGGCTAATAAGGAAATCGATTTGGGCTAATGAGGCAAAGGAATGGCATGGAATTGGTCTGAGGCATAGTGTTTGGGTCATCTTCATCATCCGGCTTCAGCTTCACTTCACATGGGGTCCACACATCCTTGATTTCTTCAATTTGAGGGCGTTTTGATGTATTTTGAGGGAGACGTCCTAGTGATTTTTATCACTCAATATATTCGACCACTGTTATCACATATATAGTAGTCGGGCTACCATATTCTATTTTTTAGATTCCAGTACATTTTTCAGCGAGCTCCCCTACATATGAGATGCTAAGATGAGCATTTATGATGGATCATTATTTGATTGATAGACTATAGTACTCTCCCATGCCATGACTAAGTCTCAGGACACTCAAATTTGAGGACTGATGTAGTCATTTAGCCATTTGCAAAGCAATTAGTGGTGCCCAGATTTGCATTAGTGTTTTCTCATTGGACATATGTTGTTTCAGATGGGTTATTTACATGTTATGAATCAACTTATATTATCTTGAAAACTTGTCCTCTAGGTGAAGTGATGACAACTCCAGCTCCCTTTCCAGATCTTGAATGAGCGCCATGAAAATTCATCTTCCATATTTCATCTACCTTTTCATCTTTAAATTTTCCTTAACTAGGGCCAAAAAGGTAGAATAGGAAGAATAATTTCCAAGACTACCTCTGTGGTAAACATACTCATTGGAAGGCTTCTTGGGGTTTTCTACATGATGTTTCTTCTCCTTTTCACTATGCAATTTTTGTTGGACACAATGGCCACACTGAGAGGGGGGGTGAATCAGTGTGAGAGAAGTTTAAACCGTTTTGTCTTGTATTAATTAGTCAGAGTATATCAAGCATTATGTTATCAATTACATCATCATATACATCAGCTAAATCAACCATGAGTTATAAGCACAATCATCAAATCAAGAGAGACACAAAAATATATGTAATTTTGATCTTTATTTATGGTAATGGAAGACTACAATCTTCTCGATTACAATCAACACCAACTGATGAAAAGAACACCAATTTCTGCGACAAGACCCAGCTTGGTTTACTTAGCTCCAATTAATAAAGGGTTGAAGAGTCCAATCCTCAAGTGCAAGATTCTACTTGCAAGCTTGATGCCAATCTTTGATTATCATCAATCTACTGGTCAACCATCTTTGCTCATCAACTCTGCTGGTCAATCTCTGTGCATCACTGCTATTCAATCTTCTGTGCTCATCACTCTTGACTGCTGCAACCCTGCCAAGTCATCAAGCTCTGCTCAATACCCTGTTGTTGCCATCAACCTGTCATATCTTCTTCACTTTGTCACTGGTCATGTCTTGGCTGAGATCGTCAAGGAGTATGCATCAAGTATGCATCATCATCATCAACAAGGTCTTTCAAACATCAAGGTCTGATCATGTCTATACAGTCATCTTCTAGGGTAGCCATGCATCTCCATCATTGTGTTCATCATAGGGTATAGGAGTGCATCATCATAGCATGCAGCATCATCATCATCATATAGTAGAGGTATGCATCATCATCATCATCATATGTATATCACAAACTGTTCACATACTTCAAAGTTTTCATCACCACCGCTCATCACTGCTCATATACATATAGTATATAACATCACTCTTGCACATCATACGCATTCATAGTATATAACATCACTTTTCTGATTCGAACACTGTTCATAGTTCACCTGTGCAAAAGGATTGTTCATACCCTTTGCTTACTACCACAACTTATTCTTTCCACATTATAAGCAACATACTTCACTATGCAAACGTTTCTAAGGTGTACATACTTCACGGTGCAAATATTTCTAAGGCATCATATATTTCTAGCATCTCAATGTATAAACTTCTTAGGGCACACATACATACCTTCACTAGCATAAGATCATTTTACTGTATAGGAGTGCATCATTGCTCTTCTTGTAAAAATATGCCATTGTATTGTAGTTGTTGCTATACTCCTAAAAAATCTCTGTGGATAAGGTTTGCTCCACGAGTTCTTCCTATGGTTGAGCATGAAATCTCAGTCCATTGCTTCTTCTCCACTAAAATTCAACTGAGGCCTGATGTTGCTATAACATTGGATTGTGTTAAGGATGCAAATTCAGGACTTTTACAATTCATGACTGTGGTAAGCATAGATCAACCTCTGCTGCAAAATCAGACTGTACATACCCCCAAGTAAGCCCAACATTGGACTGCCACTCAAAAGATTTCTTCCTGTGAAAAATCCGAAGCTGTCTTACCCTTAAATTCGGGACTGTGCTGGTAAAAACCCTAAGCAAAACCAGGATTGTATGGCATACTCTTCAATTCACTAATTAGGGCATACTTCTCTTAATGCTGCTGCTGCAAAACTTGTGGTGTTTACCTTCTCTGCAATTTGGGGCTGTGTAAAGAGGCCCTTACACTAGTCAAGCTAGGGCTTGAGTGTGCATGTGAAAGACTCAACCTTCGACTGTCATTACACTTGCAAACTTCAAAAGAAAACTTCTAAGATGCTGCTGCTGATATGTATCTCCACCAAAAAAATCCACAAATGCACCTGAGATTTAGAAGAAGAAAAGACAAAACAAAAGGTTTTCTCTGCTGTGGAAATTCGGGTCATTTCCTTGCTGCCGCTACCACCGAACCTCAGTCAATGAATTCTTGACTTCAGTCAACAAGCACTTTTCATCTATCTTCGTTTGCTATTGTAGAGCTGCTACAGTCAAGCCCTAACCTTGTCAAGCAAGGGAAGACATAAAACAAAAGATTTTTTCAGGACATTGCTGCTACTATACTCCACCGAATTTCCTCAGTTGGTTTTCCTCAGTCCACTTAGCACTAGCGAGTTGCTTGTATTGCACCTTAGTTGGATCTTTTGGAGTCTGATCAATCTCGTGTTTATATAGTCTTTGGTGTTGTCCACTTTCTCACAGTAGGGCCGACTTGTAGGGTGAATCTTATTATTTGTTATTATTTTATTTGCACATCTTATTAGTATTCACTTCCTTGCCATGTAAGCATTGTATGAAAGTTTCATCTTATGGCTTTAAGCCACATACAAGGGCTTCATCATGGGAGCTACTTCAATGTTGCTTTGTGGACCAAGCCAAGAGTCTCCAAGTGTTGCATCAAGCTACAGGGGCTTCATCAAGAACCCCAATCAACATAGTACCTTCAACATTCCTTCAAGACCATTTGACCACCAAGTGTGTGGGTCCAAAGGCTTCTTCAAGGGCTTCCACACACATGTCAAAGACGATACAAGGTCATCATCATCATAAAAGAGTTCGATGACCCCAACAAGGGTTGCATGGTTGTCACAACACAAAGGGCCCCATCATGCATTCCTTCAAGTGATAGGGGTACAAGGACATCGTGATCAAGACAAGATGGCTTCATGGACTTCTTCAATCACCTCAACCACATAAGGAGACTTCCAAGGGTCAAGATCCATCATGCTACCTCTTATGGGGTTGCCAAACCTTCTCTTGAGGTACCATGACACCATCAGAGCATGAATGACCACATAATGGGTCATTAATGCTTCTCCAGCCCTTCTAGGGCTTCTCCATCATCTACAGGGCTTCAACACCATCTCTAGGGTCTTTAGCATCATCAACTGGGTCTTCAGCATTGTCAACAAGGTGGTGGCTACAGGGACCTTGTCAACTGGATACAAGGTGCTCCAAAGCACAAACCAACTCTGTGTAGGCTCCAAGGCACTGGATGTGAGGGTACAGGATCATCCATACCTATGCACTGCAAGAGGGACTTGGTGGCATCAATGACAACCTGTGGGGTCATTGCAAGTCCATGTCGGCATCAATGACAATTTCATCAACAATTTTACCATTGTATTCTCAGATAAAGGAACAATGGCATAAGTTCATTCTATTTGAATGGATCCCCCCAAATCTAAGTCACATGACACGAGGACACGGGACACGGAGGACACGAAAATACGAGTATTCGACACGGGACACGACGACCCCGGAAACAGGACACGGAGGACACGAAAATACGAGTATTCGACACGGGACACGACGACCCCGGAAACAGGACACGGAGGACACGTTTCATATATATATATAAAATTTTAAATTTATATATATATATATATAATTTTAAATTTATATATATATATATCAAAAAGTATTGATCTCTGTTTGTATAAAATGTGAGCTGTAAACCGCCTTGGAAATGCCAGTTTATGCTTGAATGTGTTACAGAACTCAGGGATGGACGTTTTATTGTTTTTCTGAGTGTACATAATTTTGGGCAGCGAGTTTATATGTCTGGGCATTTCCTTCAACGAGAACACATCCATTATAAATTATAATTTATTTGTATGCTGATGGGAATGGCAAACTTTCAGATCTGGAACTTCTCGATATGGCAAACTATGATATCAATATGCTATGCTATGATTTGGAGGGTATCATGTATGATATGAATAATGAACCAAACGGCAAACTATGAACCAAAACCCACTCCATAAATACTCATACATAATTTGAATCTTAAATCTCGCAGAGTTTTGTTGTATGCTTTAGATTTTTGCAGTAATGTATAGAGTCTAGACTTGTTCAGGTTACTACAATGATTCAAACTTTCAAAGTTCCCATGCCTAGCTGTGTTTTCCATGTCTAATGACTCTAATCTGATTTTCCCAGATCCTCAGAGTTTACAACAGTTGTTGTTGCTTTTATAGTAAGTGGGTAGCAAATTTATGTTCAACTGGCTGTATTGAATGTATGGTGGAAAGGGGTTTCTGATTTGCTGAAATGAGTATAATATGCTAAAGTTTCTTATCTTACATGTTAGCTCACCAGTCACATACAATAGATTTCTGATTTTTTGTCTATTGATTTTACTAATGTATACTCTTCCTCCTGCACGATACCCTTGAAATGTCTATTGATTTTACTAATGTATACCCTTGAAAGTTTGAAACCACAAACCACAACCCTTGAAACCACAGAAAATGTTAAAAAAAATATACACGAAATTCATTTTTTATATGCCTGAAATTCATTTTTTATAGGACACGTGTCCAAAAATCGGGACACGCTCAGGACACGTGTCCGACACGTGCCAGATGGTGTCCTGATTTTTGGACACGGAAATTTTCGTGTCCGACACGTATTAGGGCCGTTTTCGTGTCCGACACGCAAAATACGGGACACGGAGGCATTTAGGACGTGTCCTGTGACTTAGCCCCAAATCAACAACCCACTTTCTTAATAGCAACATACCCCATTTCTCAGGTACATAATCATAAATTTTCCTTTAACATTCAAACTAGGGCTAAACGATATATTCAAAATTTCTACTGATAACCACACATGAATATCTTTTACAAGTATGCAGCGAAATATTAAGTATTGAGAAATATTTCACAACATCACATCACAATATATACACTATTATTTTGGGTATGGAAACCGCTGGAAAAACCCAAGATGGGAAAACTGGTGCAACAGCCAGATATGGATTTTATTATTGAGAAAATATGGAACTTTTACTATCAACTGCTAATGACCCAAACCTGGCGAATAGAATCCAACAGAATCACTAGACAACCCCAACAAAACTCCATCACTCCCTCTGCGTGAATGTACAACCAGCTGTACGACCTCCCACACGTGGTTGTAAGGATCTGTACCACTGTACTGCTGTTGTATGGAATCCGTACGGTATGTACGACAGTTGTACGGAATTCCGTACGGTATGTACGACCTCCTTTGCAACTGCTCCCTGTGCGAGCTGTACAACCTCCTCTACAGCTGGAAGCGCGACGACCCTGTTGGTTAGCTCCTCCGTCTTCTTTGCAAAACCCTTCGTCTGACTTTCTCTTTCCGCCTTAATGATGTCTTTGTCGGAATACAAGTGTGTGTGTCCTCTCCACCAATTGACCTTTCTTTTGTAACTTTATGCAAAGCGAAAACCATAATTTCACTTTCACTTTATAAAAGTGTTTTCATAAAGTCAATTAATAATTAGATCACTTGAATTTATTTTCCAAAGTAAACTTAGGAAAAGTAAATTAAATACAATTGGCTTCCTGATTTAAGTCTTCTACATGCAAGGACACATGCATGCAGGAAGACCTTCCTTGTGACTTTCTAACAGTGAAGCACGACTCATTGGAGACTCGCGGGTACTCGCGAGTCTGCTCAAGTCAGCACGCAGGACGAGTAACCGCACAATACTCGTTGGAAAACTTGTCCAACTTAGTGCACTCGTCAAACTTGCCCAGACTCACTGAGATTCGCCATATACTTGTTCAAACTCAATAGGACTCGCCAGGGAAAAAGAACCTGGGGGAAACTTAAAGAAATAAAGGGAGATTGATGATTCGGTTCTCACCGGTAACATCATATGGGTGGTAGGGAGACAATTAGAAAGAAAGACAGTTGATGGCGGGTTTGGACGATGGACAATGAAAGCTAATGCAGCACATCCCTCTAAGTTACGTTTTGACCCAGCTTTGCCTTAAGGCTTGCAGATAGTTTGGATAGGGCCCACAGCTAAGTCACACGATTGGGCCTGCTAACTATAAATTTTATGTTTCTTAACCCTCGGTTGCATGTATTCTCTTGCCTCTCGATTGGACTATGGTGAGGAAGCACGAATTCCTTATATTTGCAGCCTGAATTCATATCAAAATTTCACTTTGACAATGGTACTTACGTTTATTTATATTATTGTTTAAGTAAAGATAATATCAGTTATAACTTATAAAGTTTAAAGTTTAAAAACTTAGAATTTTTTTATTTTTATTAGGTATATATTATATATTATATTTCTCAAGTTTTATTATATATATTGTTTACATAAAGATAATATCATTTATAAAATATAATGTTACGAACTTATAATGAATTTATAATTTAAGTAAATATTACATTTTTCAAATTTTATAAATGTTATTTTTGGATTTTATATATAATAATATTTATTATATATGTATTATATAGATATTATATATGATAAGTGGATATATTTTAAATATATGGATTGGAAATGCTATTAAATTTTTTTTTCCAAAATTTACTATATTTTTAGTTTTTGTCTTATTTGTCGAGTCTTGCCGAGTCTGTCTCGAGTCCTTCCCGAGTCGACGAGTCACATGCCAGCCGAGTCTTTGCTGAGTCCGAGTCGTGCGACATTGCTTTCTAACACTCCCTCTCAACGAGGAAGGGATTCGATAGCAACCCCAACTTATCCATGAACTTCACAAAACTGTGTTTGCATAGTGCCTTGGTGAAAATGTCTGCCACCTGCTTATCTGTCTGTATGTACTCCAACCGGATGGTTCCTCTCTGAACACAATCTCTCAAGAAGTGGTACCTGATGTCTATGTGTTTGCTTCGGTCATGGAACACTGGATTTTCAGATAGCCGAATGCCACTCTCATTGTCACAGTGAACTACCGTAGCCTATCGTTTACACTTGAACAACCCAGAAAGTAACTTCCTTAGCCACATACCCTCACAAGCGACCATGCTGGCTTCCATATACTCAACCTCTCTCGAGCTCAGTGCAACTGAATTCTGCTTCCTGCTGAACCAAGAAACAATCCCTAATCCAATGCTGAAACAACAACTTGAAGTACTCTTCCTGTCGTCTACACATCTTGCCCAGTTAGCATCCGTGAATCCTGCTAACTGTACGCTCCCCCTGCGCTCATAAACCAAACCATACTCCATTGTACCTCTAATTTAGCTAAGTATGTGCTTCGTAGCTGTTCAATTCACTCTTCGAGGGTGCACCATGAACTGGCTCAAAGAGTTGACTACAGAGCTGATGTTTGGTTGTGTGTTGACCAGATACATAAGTGATCCGATAAGTTGACGATACAAGGTAGGATCAAATCCATCTGACCCTGATGCATCAATCTTCCTCTTGTTGGAAACTAGAGGTATGGCCATAGGGTTGCAGTCCTCCATCCTGAATCTCTTCAAGATCTCTACTGCATACTTCCCCTGTCCAATGAAGAAGCATCCATCTCTCTGCCAAACCTCTAAGCCCAAAAAGTAGTGCATCAACCCAAAGTCTTTCATCTCAAACTCAACTGCAAGGTTGGACTTGTACTCTCCAATCAGCCTCTCATCTCCTGTAAGAAAGAGATTGTCCACATATAAGACCAGTATGAGAGGCACCTCACCTGTCAAGAAGTTTAGGTTGGGATCAACCTCACTACGCTGAAATTCTATCTCTCGTAGATAGCTGTCTATCCTGGAGTACCATGCTCGAGGTGCCTGCTTGAGCCCATAAAGAGCTCTATGCAGCCTGCATACATGTGTCTCCCTGTTCTCCACATTAAACCCCTCTGGCTGCTCAATATATACCTCCTTCTCTATCACTCCGTTGAGGAAGGCAGTCTTGACGTCCATCTAATGGGCATGCCAGCCCATCTCTGCTGCTAAAGAGATAATGGTCCAAATAGAAGAATACCTAGAAACAGGGGTGAAGGTTTCCTTATAGTCAATACCCTCCTTTTGTGAAAACTCCTTAGCCACAAAGCGCGCCTTATACTTCTCCACGCTTTCGTCCGCTGCATTCTTCACCTGGTAGATCCATCTGGATCCTACCACCTTTTTACCTTCAGGTCATGGCACAACCTCCTGTTATCTACTAAGATGCACTTAGGAGATTTTTCAGTGACCCACCAAGGATTTGAACAAATCAATTGTTCTTACTTAGTGCTCAAGAAGTTCCGTGGTTTCATTAGGGCCAGTTGTGGTCTCTTGTTTCACATGTTCACACCCCCTTTGGGGAATTGTAATAAATGACAGCATGATGGTTTCTTTTTGCAAAAGGCTTGGCCTGCTTAGGACTTGGTCATGAAGGTCATCATGCTCGAGTGTTTTTTCCTTGTCGATTATGTGACGCTTTTTTAAGCGACATATAATTTTCGAGTTTTTCACTCAAAATCCTCCGAACCCGGGATGGTGAAATTGGTGATTTTGTCTTAAAAGGTTATTAAGGCCTAGGGTCTACGTATTATACCATGCTATCCATAGTCCTAAAGTTTCGTGGACATGCGCAAAGTCTTTCATAGGATTTTGTAATTTTTAGACTTTTAATAAAATCATCGATAAGGTGTATTTTCATTGTAAATGTTCAAATGGTCATAAAATTGGGCCTAGGGTACCAATTTGGTCATGGGGATGCTCGTTTTTGAACCCAAAACCCCCACTAAGCCCCTAAACCCACTTTTGAGAGTCAATTTAGTAATTTTCAATTATTAATTTTGATTTTCTCTCCAAAATGACTTAGATGGTCAAATAAATGGGAAAATTGGAGAAAATCCAATTCCTAAATCAAAGGCAGCTTGTCTGGGACTTGTATCTCAGGTTTCAAAGTTGTTGAGGATATTGTGTGGGACATTTATGAGCATAGAGGAGCATCTTCAACCATCAAATGAGAGGCTCCAACTCACTTCCACAAAAGGGGACGAATTTTCTCATGGAAGGTGATTTTTCCACTTGGATGAAGTGGTTAGAGGAGGTAAAGGCTTCCCAAAACAAGTGGGATACCTCAATATAGGTGGCAGCCTTCCCTCCCACAAATTCGAACCCCCTCCTACCATTATCTCAACCCCCAAAATACCTGACACTTGTCAAATTCACTCCCTTGGGGTTTGAGCTTCTTTTTTGCTATAAAACAGGGTTTTGCTCCTCAATAAGGAGGATGCATTGAACCTGTGACCTTTCTACTTATGTTTCTAATATTTTGTTAATAAAGACTGAAGGCTTTGGAGGTTAGTCTGTGATTGCATTATGAGCTTGTGATTTGGTTCAAATCTGAGGTGAAATCTGTGGAATTTCATGCTTTATTTCTTTCAAATGATGTCTTTAGATCCAGTTAAATTTCAAAAAGTATTTGTTGCTGTCAAGTTACTTATGTTCATTTTATTATCAAAATTTTGTAGGAGTAGAAAACTATAGATGGTTATACTTATGCTCTCGTTCTTTTTGATTAACGAAATGACTAGATTAACCTTGTTCTTTTGAGAAATTGCCTAGTTTTTGCAGATTTGTCTCAGAGTGAAGGGGCTTGGAGCTCGGTTGCATCCACTTCTCTTTACAACATCCATTTTGTTGTTTCTAATACAATTGTTTTGTAGATCCCTCTGTCCTTCGTTTCTTTCAAGCACGGGCTTGGGAATTTTAGTCTTGTTCTCTCTAAAATTCAAGCTTTCTTCTTGGTTTCAATTACTTGATGCTTAGTAAAATTGGATAAATATTTCTGTATCTGAAATATGATTTTATTCAGCATATATATTAGATCTAGATTCACTTTTAAAGCTTTATCTTAAACTATATCCGTTTCAATCTTTCAAAGTGCCATTTTCACTAAAAAAATCTACAATTTTATGAGCATTTTGAGTAGTGTAGATTATGCATTTTCTTTGATTAATTTACAATATTCTAACACATTTAACTCGCTGGTTTTTAGCAGGTTTTGAGAAAAGGAGGGCATACAGCTCAAATTTCGAATTTCGGTCATCAGGGACATAAAAAAACTCCATCCTCCATCCCTTTTGTTCTTTCCTTTTCTCTCTCGGTGACACTGTAAGCGTTTCGATCCCTTTCAAGGACAAAGTGCAAATCATAATTCATTTTTTATCATATTGTAAACTCATTAATAAAGAAAGCAAGTGGGCTACACAGCGCCCACACTCCATCCCCCTGGGGGGATTCACAGTCTCTTTCATGGTCTGCATTTTACTAATAAACACTTGCACACAATCCGCCTTCTTGAAAGGCTGTATAGATTGGTTGTTTTTATTTTATTTCATCTCAGATTAAGTTTTACTTTCTTACCCAACTTGTTGCCACGAAGTATGCTCTCGCCACTAACTAAAGGCTTTGCCGATTATTGGTGGATGATCAGAAAGTGACACATAGTTGCAGTTCTAATTTGTTGTTAATCCTTTGATTTTACAAACTTATTTGATGTATCAAATTGGAATAAACATTTTGTCTTGAACTCGTGTATGCTCTTTCCCTTTGCGGGCTTTGCCTGGTCGTTGGGAAATCAAAAGCGGTTTTCAACCCTTTCTAATTTCTTCACATTAATCTAATAATTCATTAATAAAATCAACTCCCCTTAGAAACACTACGAAAATCCGACGTACGATAGTTGACAATTGTGGGAAAATTCCTCAAAGGAAGTGGGAACAACTGAGAAGTGACCTCGAGATACAATCAGGCTACATCCTTGTTGGTGTAGTGTTGGACACCTTCTCATAAACTTCGATTCAACCCACATTTCTGAGTGATGAACCACTTTAGTCATTTTCTGGACACATTCTCAGTACTTCCAGTATATCGAGAATTCCCTTCCCGTAATTCAACTCATCTCTTAATAATTAAAACTGACCAAGACACATTTGCAAAAGATTTTACTTCAACAATATTATTTCACTTTGACTCTATTGGCACTGATCTGATCTGCAATTATTTTATTCTCGCTTTATGTGTTGATGTTATGCTGCTGAATATTTACTTAAATTTGCAAACAACCTTGTATCAGAATTTACTTCAAAAAACTCCTAAAACAACTTACTTCCATCAATAATGATTAAAACTTAAAGAGCCTTAGACAACTCTTTGTTAGGGATCAACCCCCTTGGCTTTGTTAGGAGTTTGGCCTAAACGGAGGAGTCAAGATCAAGTGACAGTACTTACTCGAGACTTGCCCTCAAGGACACACCTAACATCTTGAATATTTCTGCTGCGCTTAAACCCCAGGTCTATGAAAGGCAACGACATCTCCCATACCTGTTTTCTCATAATGGAGTCATACTCCTCAACCATAGCCTACTGCCACACATCATGTTGTGCAACCTCCTCAAAGCTGGAAGGTTTAGAGTTAATCAAGTCTGTCATCAGTGCCATATAACTGAGTCTCACTGGTGCTTTGCTCAGTCTCATGTAGCTTTATGGAGGATCTACTTGCCTGGAATCCTGAAATGTGGACCTAAACCACTTAGGCCTTGCCCTAGTGTCAACCTGCTGCGGCTGCTAGATATTTGTCTCCTGCTCCAGCTCATCCTCCAAGCCAATGACTGATGCATCCTTCCCACCTGACTCCCTCTGACTACCAGAACTTGTGCCTTGTGTCTGTACCTGTACCTGTACATTCTGCTCCTCCAACTTGACCCCCGAATCTTGTGCAGGTTGCTGCTCTGCTTGTAAGTTAATAGATTTCCGCAAGCCCCTGTCTTCATCGAACTGGACATCCATGCTCACAATGATCCTCTTGCGAGCAGGTATGTATACTCTGTATGCCTTCGAAGTCTTGCTGTATCCAACAAGTAACCCCTTCTCTCCAGAAGGGTCCAACTTTTTCCTAGTGTCAACATGAACCTGGCAATAGCAGACACTAGCAAATATCCGAACGTGACTCACATCTGGCACAGTGCCTTTGAAAACCTCCTCAGGTGTCTTCCTCCCCAAAGCTGTGTGGGGACACTTGTTTTGAATGTATACAACAGTCCTGTAGGCCTCGACCGGAAGGAATAGTGGTAATCCTTGATCAAATAGTATGGCCCTGGTTCTCCTACCATAGTGTTGTTCTTTCGCTCTGCAATTCCATTCTACTGCGGGATGTGTGGTACAGTGTGCTCTTTCTTGATCCCCTCTGTTGAACAATACTCCATGAGCTCATTAGAGGTGTACTCACCCCCGTTGTCTATCCTCAACACCGAATCTTCTTTCCTATTTGGTTCTCCACGGGAGTCTTGAACTCCCAGAACCTCTCAAAGACCTCTGACTTGGCCTTCAGGAAATAGATCTATGTTTTCTTGAAATAGTCATCAATGAAGGTTACACTGTAACTGTAACCACTGAAAGAATGGACACTCATAGGTCCGCATACATTCGAATTTAGTAAGTACAAGGGCTCCTTAGACTTGTGCTCACTCTATGGGAAAGGCTTCCTGATGTTCTTCCCCAAAGCACAACCCTTGCAGTGGTTATGCTTCTCTCCTGTACCTAAAGAACTCCAATGACATCCTGTCTCAAGTGCCTCAGTGCTCCATGGTGTAAGTGTGCCATCCTCCTATGCCACAACTCACCCTGACAGCTGCTGCTGCTGACTAGAGCCTTTGCAAGCTCAAAGTGTAGTCTCTACACTTTCCCGCTCTTGATGCCAATCACCCGATCCAAGTTCCTATCTGACCCCTTGGGCCTGATATACACTCTATGGTCTTGAAACTTCACTTAATATCCCTTGTCCTCCAAAGTGGAGATTAATATGAGGTTCTTGGGCAACCTCGGAACAAATAACATATCAGCAAAACTGAGGGATTTGCCAGACTCCCTCTGAAATGAAACAATGCCAACTCCCTGTGCCTGATACTGTGCATCATCACCTAGTTCAACGTGGATCCCTGTTCCACCCTCTTGCAAGTCTCTGAAGAATCTCCTATGTCCAGTCATATGACTAGATGCTCCACTATCGATATACCATATGCTGCTCCCTGTGGTGCTTGCCATGCAAGCTATCAAGCAAAACTCCTCATTGAAGTTCTTGTTGAATTCCTCCACCTCTGCAGATCCAACCATTTGAGTGTTACTCTTCTTCTTCCTGTCTAGGCACTGGGAGGCAAAGTGTCCCTACTTGTGGCAAATAAAACACTTGACCTTTGACATGTCAAGGTTCTTCTTACCACCCTTCTTCCTCTTTTCCTTACCCTTGCTCTTCCTTGTTAAGGCTAGAGCCTCCTCATCCACAATCTGTGGGGCACTGCTGAATGAGCCTGATTCTTGACCCATGCAAGTCTCCTCCTGCACAAAGTCATCCCATAGTCTCTGCCAATCAGGGAGCTTCTCCCTAGCCATAACACCTTAGAGAAGCCATTGAGGTCTATCCGAACTAGCTCCTCATCCTCAGTCTTACAACTAACACCTTCAAGCTCATCCTTGATCTGTGTGAGCCTTGTGAGATAAGGCACCACTCCTTCTCCCTTAGCCATCTTGGTGCTGCGCATCCTCTCTTGCAACACCATCTTCCAGTTTTCATTTTTTCTCTAGTACAAACTTTCCAAATCCTTCCCCATCTTTGATGCGGTCTTCTTCCCGGAAAGGTGAGGGACTATGTGGTCCTTCACCCCATCCGAGATGATGAACATGGGTCAAGAATCAATCTTCTTCCATGCTATCAAATCTGTCGGATCTGTGGGTGCAACTTTTGTGGAGTCAATGTGCTCTACAACATCACCGATGTCTAGGATCCTTGTGATCCTTTCTTTCCATGTAAGAAAGTTTTGTGCCCCATGGAGTCTATCCTCAACTCTCAACTGTACAACCATAGTGAAGTGTTACCTCTCAAATCCTAAAACTGGAAGTCTAGCTTTGTGTCTTCCAATAGATCTGCCCCTAATCTATCACTGTTGCTGCAAATCTATCAGCTTTAGCTCACCAGAGCTCTGATAGCATGTAAATTTTCCTTTAACATTCAAAATAGGGCTAAACAGTATATTCAAAATTTCCTCTGATAACCACACATGAATATCTTTTACAAGTATGCAACGGTATATAAAGTACTGAGAAATATTTCACAACATCACATCATAATATAGACACTATTATTTTGGGTATGGAAACCCCCGGAAAAACCCAAGATGGGAAAACCGGTGCTGTAGTTAGATATGAATTTGATTATTGAGAAAATATGGAACTTTTACAATCACCTAGCGAAATAACACCGAACAGAATCACTGGACAACCCCAGCAAAACCCCAACACTCCCTCTGCGTGACTGTAAGACTAGCTGTTCGACCTCCCACATGTGCCTGTATGGATCCGTACGAGTGTATATGCTACTGTACGGAATCCGTACGGTCTGTACGACAGTTGTACGAAATTCCGTACGGTATGTATGACCTCCTCTACAGCTACTCCCTGTGCAATCTGTACGACCTCCTCTGCAACTGGAAGCTCGGTGACCCTGTCGGTTAGCTCCTCCGTCTTCTCTGCAAAACCCTCCATCTGACTTTCTCTCTCTGTCTGTATGCTGTCTCTATCAGAATTCAAGTGTGTGTGTCCTATCCACTAATTGACCTTTCTTTTATAACTTTATGAAAAGTCAAAACCCTAATTTCACTTTCACTTTATAAAAGTGTTTTCATAAAGTCAATTAATAATTAGATCACTTTAATTTTTTTTCCAAAGTAATCTTAGGAAAAATAAATTAAATACAATTACAAGAATATCCATGTTTAGATTAATATCAAGGTACTTAGCCAATCTTACTGGAAAACACAAAATAATACCAACCAGCTCAACTTCCCTAAAGTTTGTTGTCCGCCGATTGCACACCAGCAACAGAAATCTTCCGAAAGCTATCTCCTCACTTGAGAAAGTGGGAGAGGTGTGACCTTGGGGGCAAGCACAGAGCTACGTACTGTCACCTACTCCTAGCTCCTCCATTTAGGCTAACTCCTAACGAAGCCAAGGGGGGTAGTCTCTAACAAAGAGTTTTCTAAGGCTCAATGTGGTTAAATTGTTTTAATTAGTTGTGGATGCGGATGGGTGTTACTTAGGAGTTATTATGATTAGAAGTGTTTATTTATTATGAATATGATACTTAATCAAAACCAATCCACGTTGCTAACAAGAGATTAACAGATAAACAATGATTCCAGACTCTAATAGTGCATTTAGAGAAAGAAATTATGATAAACCATAGACAATTGATCAAATAATATAATTATGTAAATTAAAAAAGGACCAGTGCCTTATGGAGTCAATGTAGCTAAAATGCGCAAGAGAATTAAACACAAGTCTAGAAAACAAACTAGGGAATGTTAGGTGATGCGAGTGCTCTCGGTAGGCTTTAAGGATTTTATGTGTTCTTGATTAAGGTGTCAACGAAGGTTTGTCAAACGCCAGGAGAATCTTCTAAGTTCACTTCGTTGAAGACATGTCGGGCCCGCCCAGTATCCCAGGCTGGTATCGCGAAGATTGACCAGCTAGTTGAGAATCTTATACAGTAGGATTCCGGTGCCTCTACTAGGAAGTATTTTGGAAAATTCCCTACAATGCCGATGCATTGGTTGCGGGGTGTTAAATTTTATTAAGTTATTTTTGCGGGATTAAAGATCCAGTGCCGTTTCTGGGTACTCCGATCTGAGATCGGTCAGAGCATACTCCGGCAAGGAGGGGAAGAAGTTAATTAATTAAGGGGTGTGTGTTGCAAGTTTTATTAAACCAGTTAATTAGGACTCTTCGACAGAGAGCGCTCTTGACCTTCTCTTATGAAAAAGGTTTAAGAGACTTAGCTAATCTAAATGCCTATTGCAAGGATGTGCAAATCTAATGAATGCTCTCCGATAGAGAGTGCTCTTGACTTGTGTTACTGCAAGTTCAAGAGTCTTACTTAATTTGTTAAACCTTGAATGAAAGAAACAAAACAATAACAATCTAACTACCCAAGAGTCTCTTTCAGGCTTTTTAGGGCCCTAATTGGGAAAGCAAGGGGGTAAGTATACAGTAAGAAATATGCCACATTCAACTTAAACAATCAAAACAATATTTTTTAACTCATTTTCTATGAACAATAAATTAATCAAACATGCACTACTTGACTAAGATTATGTAGTTATCCTACACTATTCTACCATTAGCAATTTTAAACAAAAAAAATGAAAAGCATGAAAGTGAGACGATACAGGCTTCCCCCAAATGGGGGAAGAAGGCTGTGGGAGCTGTAATCCCACTCGCTTTTTATTAATTTTACAATTTTTGATGACTTGTTCTTTGCCTTTTCCTGGAAGAACAGGGAAAGAAAGGGATGGAAGAAGAGGGGAAAATGTCTTTTTTTTTTGTTCTTGCTTGCTCACTCGCTTGTTTTTAGTCTTTGGGCTTTTCTCGATTCCTCCTGCAAATAAGAGCTTTAAACAGTTTAAACGTTATGCATTAGTCAAAACTTTAAAGACAAACTACAAACTAAAAACTCGAAAAAGAGGGTAAAAACCAGTGGTGAAAAAGAGGGAAGAGAGAGGAGAAAGGCCAAGAAAAGGGAGAGAGAAAAGATGAAAAGAGGGCTGTCCTAAAGGTGAAAAAGAGGGCTGTCCAAAAGCAAAAAGAGGGCTGTAAAACAGTAAAAAGGAGGGCAGCGAACAGTCAAAAGAGGGCTGTCCAAAAAGAAAAAAGATAGGGCTGTCCAAAGTGAAGAAAATGGCCAAAAACTAGGTCAAAAGAGGGCAGCGAAGAAGAAGAAGGAAAGGCAAGCCAAACAAGGCAATGGGAAGGAAGCCTAAGGGTTGAAAAAAGTAAACTAGGGCTTCCTAAGTGACCGGTAACCAAAAGAACATTAACTTGTGGATGGAACACAAGAGGGAGAAAGTTATTCCCAGCTTTCTTTTTGAAGCAAAAGATGACAAACACTGTAGGTCCTGCAATTAAAAATGTTAAATTTCAATGGTTGTTTTGAAGCATGGGATAGAAGCAGCTGAGCTCACACCCTTCTACAATCTGCGAAACTTGAATCACATCAAAACTTAAAACAAGAAGTGAGATAAAATATATGCTAGTATGTTAGGCAAAGCAAATCAAAATCAACATTTTGTATTACTTACTACTCATGTCCATCAAAATATTGATTTACTTTGCATAAATAACCAAATTGAAGCTACACATGGCTATTCTACTGTTCCAACAATGGACTTCTTGAGCTAGCAAAATATTTAAACACATACAAGTAAAAAGAGATGAGTTAGAGACAATATCACCTCAACCATGAGGAATCCAGCACAATCAAGAGCCCATAGACCTCCAAAGTCGAATATCTTTATTAACCAAGCTAAAGCAAAATGCTTGATACAATTTTCTTAGAGTAACTTTAACCCAAAAGTTCCATCCGAATAGAGCTAAAGAAGCCTCTATTTATACAATGAAAGAAGAAACCAAAACCCTAAAACCAGAAAACCAGACCTAATCAGACCGACACATCACTGAGAGACCAGACCTGAAGAAGGTGAGCTGGGAGTGAGGGGAGGCCTCCACCTAGGCAAGGCGCCCCCACTCCAACCCTGAGCACTGAATTCAAGCCATTATTGAGCCCACACGTGTGGATGACACCCTCATGATGGAGAGGGGCGTGAATGATGAAGGTGAAGGCGCCTCTTAGGTATGGAGGGGCCACTGCTAGGTCTGGAGGAGCCTACTGCTGTTAGATCATAATGTTATCACCAGTTCTTGCCTCGATCAAATCATCAAACCAATGAGTGCTCTCCATCTCATCCAATTCGGGAGTTTAGCTGGAGATGACAAGTCCGTTAACTGAATATATCTTTATTACTCACTGAGTGCTGACTAAAGCTGAGTTATGATAAATCCAATCATCATAAATGCCCATCGAGATGTCATTTAGCCTTTTATTTCACTGAATTTTGATTAATTTGGAGAGTTTTGGGTTTTCTCCAAAATAATCAATTTTTAATAAAAACTCCATTTTTTCCCCAAAAATGATTTTTTTGAGAAAATGTGCATTATGTGTCCGATTGATCATCTGAATGTTGGATCTGACTGGCTGGCCGATCAAGAATGATTTTTGGCTTAAGGTTAGAGCCTTCAATCACTAAAATCGGGGTCCAGATGACTAACTTATTACAAACGGTATTTTCCCATTTAATTTATGGAAAAATTAATTAAAAACTTAGGGAAATAATTAAAAAATTAAAAAATTAATATATTTTTTAACGCGTCTGGTAAAAAAATTTTGAATTTTTTTTTGAAAGGTCCTATTGACTTAGGACATGACCATGCTCTATTCTAACAATGTCTAGTAGGTTTATATATACTCAGTCGGGCTCTAATAACCCCCCAAGGCCCAGAATTCAAAATCAGGCATTCCAGCTTTGGAGGAAGCAGGAGAAAACCTCGTCAATTATACTTGGCTATAGGCAGAGCATAATGTCAAGGGCAAAAAACTCCTAGCAATACCTTAGTTGAGATTCTTGGTCGAAAGGAGACCGAACTACTCAAAACACCCTACTAGCACATTTTATTACAAACCCCGCGGGGCCATAGTCAAAATTATTCAAATGAAAAACTGGCTAGCCAATATTGGCTAGACATGAAGACGGATCAACTGATACACTGGAATCAAACATTGGACATGTTTGTCAACCGACGGCTCCTCAAGTAACCCAACTATGGTACAAAAAAGTTGGTAACAGAGTCCATGGCACATATATTATGATAAGGTCTAGAGGATTTTAAATTTAATTGTTCCATGATTTTCCTGGTCATTGTGTTGGCTGAAGACCCAGAATCTAACATACAGTTATGAAGAAGAAGATCATTCATCAATAGTGAAATATAGAATGGAGGATGATCTTCGCTTCCTTGTTCCTTAGTTTGTAAAATAACCGGAAGATCGACGGAACCATCTTTCTTTGTTGGAGTAATTTTTTCTTGACTTTCTTAGGAGGAGTAGGAGTTAACACTTTCATCGATTTTTCTCGTTGCACTGGAATTTTAATCACTTCAGTTGCAGGAATTGATACTTTAACTTTTTGAAATCAAACACCCATATCAACAATATCATTTGGGTCATGAGGAGTGATTACCTGATATTGATTACTTCTTGGATTTCCAGCATTGTCTCTTCTTTGATGATTGATGCCTTTGACCTTAGGCATTTCTCGAATATGCTCTGATGTAGGCATATTACCATAATTCTTAGTCAAATTGTCTACCTCTTGACTACACTCTTTTGCTTTCTTCCAGTCTTCTATAGACACGGGATACATATGGCCAACCGCGTTGATGTATTCAGGCTCGCTTGAAACTTCTTCACTACTGCTTATCTAAGGAATCCCTTGTTCTAAAATTCGCCTTACCACATGACACCTAGTCTCTTCATGAAGTGAATCACAAGGTCTACAATAAGAGATCACTTCCTGAACCATATTGGTTGTATCTAGTTGATTTGGAAGATTATTATCTTTATAAAGAGCTTTCTTAGGAACCTAGTTACTTTTAGGAGGAAAATGTTTCTGTATAGAGTGAGATCTTTCCATGGTTACTACTTGATTCTGCATGTTTTTCAACTGATTAGTATAAGTGGCTTTCATGGCTTCCATTTTTTCATTTAACTCCTTAATCTTCTTACCATAGGCTTCTTGCATGGGCTCCTTTCCTTTGGATTCATGTTTGGCCTACCCTCTTGTAAAACCAGGCAAGTTAGACTTACCTGAAGCTTGCATGTTTGCATCAATTTTAATGGCTAATGCTTGGGCAGTTTTAAGATCAGGGGGTTCCTTGTCTCTCAGTTGCTATCTCATTTCCCCACTGAGTGCCTCTCTATAATAAACCAAGATAGATTTATTAGGAGGCTTGAATTCATTATCCATGCTTGCAATAATATCTTTGAATTTTTTATTGAATTCCTCCATTGTTTCATTTTTATTTCTCTTGATGGAGTGGAGTGCATTCAACATGAAACGAGGCTCCTTCCTTTCACCAAATTTTTCCAAAAATCCCTTCTTGAAAGAATCCCAAGAATTATATGAATCATCAACAAGATTAATATACCATTCACATGCATCATCTTCAAGAGATAAGGAAAAAAACTTCATGTATACATCATCGTGTTGACTTGCAACATCCCGACACCAAGGAGGCATTTCGAGAATTTGCTAAGATGTTGTGTTGCATGGGTGCCCGTACCGGGGGGTCGGGTACACTAACCAGTACCAGGTACTTGGTTACTTCAATGGTACGTCCCCAGCCGTACCCAAATCCAATCTCACGTACCGGGTACTTCATGTATGAAAATAGGGTACTCACGTGGATTTTGGTACGCCATACCACGTGTTTGGGTACGCAACCGGTACAACTGTTGGACAATTTATCTTCGCTCGTTGTTCGGGATGAGTCAATTTGCAAAGTTTGAAGTTCAAAAATTTAACAATTAAATAATAAAACACTAAAAATCACATGTTATGTGGGCCCTTGCCCCTTACCTAAACCAGTGCAACACTGCATTTCTCACTGCTAGTGCACTGTGCTCACTAGTCCAGCGACGACGTGACAAAGGACCTTAGTGATGCTAATGACATTGATCCTAAGGCTGCTGATGACATGGCTTGAGGAAGCCAAATCAACTATCTTGTTCATGTTCA
>LPNX010345301.1:545879-593362 GCA_001517045.1 Pseudotsuga menziesii
TTAAATTTTCCATGCGAATGTTCATATGAATCGTTGAATTTAGAAATATCAAATATGCATGTATGATGTGAGTGTGAAATGTTTTATTTTTATAAATTTTAACACACATACATATATAAATATATATATACATACATACATACATATATATATGTCTACAATACCCTCGACGTACCCAACTACCTTGTTTCAAAAAGTGGCGTCCCCGTCCTCGTACCTACGTTTCCTGGCAACTTAGCTAAGATGGCTTGATGCAGAAAGGGCATTTGTCCACAGGAAAGTTGGTAGTTTCTCTATAGCTTTGTCTAGTATGGCATGAGGTTGACCTGCTATCTTGAGCAAAATTAAGGGGCAGAAAAAAAGCATCCATTGGCTTGAGGGGATATGCTGCAGGATTTGCCATTGTGAACAAGAATTGAATGACTGAAATAGACTCGGCTGCTAGATTTTCAAGGATTCTATGAGACTCAAGTCTATGCAATCTTTTTCATTAGATCCTTTCAGGTTCAGTAAAAAGTCTAAATACTTTGTGTAAATTTCTTCTCGTAGAATACCCTGAAGTGCTTTTAAACTATGGAGTCGCCAGATGGACCGAGTAGATTTCAAAATTATTCCACTAGATCAATCAAAATTTATTGGGTAAAAAACAAAAAGAAAAAGTGTAAGTCGTACCTCGGGAATGAAAAGATCTATCCGCGACAACAACGCCAAAAAGTGTTGCTGCCTTTCACACACCTGGGGGTTAAGCACAGCAAAAATTTTCAAACTGCTAGGTGTGTCCTTGGGGGCAATTCTCGAGTCAGGTACTGTCACTTGATCTTGATTCCTCCGTTTACGCAAAATTCTTAACGAAGCCAAGGGGGTTGGTCCCTAAGAAAGAGTTGTCTAAGGCACTTAAGTTTTAGTCGTTAATGATTGAAGTAAGTTGTTTAGGAGTTTTTTGTAGTAAAATTATTGAGACAAGGTTGTTTGCAAATTTAAATAAATATTCCAACAACATAACATCAACACTCAAGCAAATTGAAATAAATGTGAATCAGATCGATGCCAATGGAGTCAAAGTAAAATAATGTTGTTGAAATGAAATGTTTTGCAATTGTTTTGGTCAGTTATATTTCTTAAAATATGAGTTGAGTTATGGGAAGGGGATTCTCGATATACTAAAAGTACTGAGAATATGTCTAGAACATGACTAAAGTGGTTCCTCACTTAGAAATGTGGGCTGAATCGGAGTCTTTGAGAAGGTGTCCAACACTACACCAACAAAGATGTAGCCTGACTGTATCTCGAGGCTGCTACTCAGTGGTTCCCACTTCCTTTGAAGAATTTTCCTACGATTGTCAACTATCATACGCCGGATTTTCGTAATGTTTTTTTGGGGAGTTGATTTTATTAATGGATTATTAGATTAATGTGTAGGATTTAGAGAGTGTCGAAAACCACTTTTGATTGCCCAACGACTAGGCAAAGCTCGCAGAGGGAAAGAGCATACATGAGTTTACGACAAAATGTTTATTCTGATTTGATGAAGCAAAGATGCTTGTAAAATCAAATATACTAATGACAAATTAAACCACAACTATGTGTTACTTTATGATCATCCACCAATAATCGATAACAAGCCTTTGGTTGGTGGCAAGAAATCAAAGAAAAAAAAACTACACAAACTTTCTAGAAGGCAGAGTGTGTGCATGTGTTATTTAGTAAAATGCAAACCATGAAGGAGACTACGAATCTCCCCAAGGGGAATGGAGTGTGGGCGCTGTGTAGCCCACTTGCTTTCTTTATTATTGAATCTACAATATGATGAAAATATGAATTATGATTTTTCTTTGATCCTTGAAAAGGATCGAAAGGCTTACAACATTGTCGGGGGAGAAAATGAAAGAAGAAAAGTGATGGAGAATGGAGTTCTTGATGTCCCGGGTGACCTGAAACTCGAAATGTGAGCAATATGTAATTTCCTCTTTTTCTCAAACCTACTAAAAACCAACAAGTTAAATATGTTAGAATGTCACAAATTAATCAAAACAAATACATAATCTATACTACTCAAAATGCTCGAAAAATTGTAAATTTTTTATTGATAAGAGCACTTTGAGAGACTAAATCGAATCTAGTCCAAGATGAAGCTTTTAAAAGGAACCTAGATCTGATATATGCGCCTAATTAAAATTAGATTTCAGATATCAGATTGGTCTATCTAATTTTATTAAACATCAAGTAACCGTAACCAAGAAGAAAGATTGAATTTTTTAGAGAAGAAGCGTGAGATTCCCAACCCCGTGCTTGAAAGAAGTGAAGGAGAGAGGTAGCTGCAAAATAAAGATGTTAAGCACAACAAAATGGCTATTGTAAAAGAGAAGTGGATGCAATCGAGCTCCAAGCCTCTTCTACCTAAAATGAACCTGTAAAAACTAGACAATTTCTCATACAATCAAGGTTAGATCTAGTCAATCTCATCAATAAAAAAAGCAGGAGAGTTAAAGTATAACCAACTACAGTTTGTTGCTCATACAAAATTCTGATAATGAAATTAAAATAAGTAAATTGATAGCAACAAATACTTATTCAAATCAAATTAGATCTAAACACATCATCTGATAAAAAATAAAGAACGAGATTCAACCGATTTCACCTCAAATTTAACCAAGTCACATGCTCACAATGCAATGCCATAGACTAACCTCCAAAGCCTTCAATCTTTATTAAACAAATATCAGCAACAAAAGTACAATGGGCAGAGGTTCAATACATACTGCTGAAAGAGGAGAAAGACCCTGCTTTTATAGCAAAAATGGCGATCAAACCCTAAGGGGGCGAATTTTCCAAGTGTGAGGTGGTTTTGGGGGTTGAGAAAATTATGGGAGGATGTTTGAATTCGTGGGAGAAGAGGTTGCCACCATAGTGGAAAAAATCGCCGATTTTTCGGCGATGTCCCGAAAAATCGCGATTTTTTCTGGCTGTCGATTTTTCGGCCTGAAAAAATCGCGATTTTTTCAAAAAATCGGACCTCGGCAAACATCGGCAAACATCGAGAAAGATCGGGAAAAAATCGGGAAAGATCGAGAAAAATCGGTAAAGAAATTTTAACCCTCTTGAAGTACAAAATTTGCATTTTTTAATGCTTGCCGCGGTTTTCCTATTTTTGCCAATTTTTTCGCCGATGTTGCCGAGAAGATGTTTTCTGGACACTTGCCGATTTTTTCTACTATGGTTGCCACCTCTCTTGAGGTATCCCACTTGGTTTGGGAACCCTCCACCTCTTGTAACAATTCCTTCCAAGTGGCAAAACAAACCCTCAATGAGAGAATGCCCCCCCCCCCCTTTGGTGGAGGTGAGTTGGAGGTCCTCCCTTGATGATAGAAGATGCTCCTTTATGCTCATAATTGCCCCAAACAATATCTTCAACAACCTTGACAACTCAGAGACAAGTCCCATACAAGCTACCTTTGATTAAGGAATTGTTTTTTCTCCAATTTTCCCATTTATTCGACCCTTTGATTCATTTTGGAGAGAAAATCAAAATTAATAATTGAAATTTACTAATTTGACTCTCGAAAGTGGGTTTGGGGTTTAGTGGGCGTTGTGGGTCCAAAACGAGCATCCCCATGACCAAATTGGTTCCCTAGGCTCAACTTTATGACCTTTTGAACTTTTACAATTAAAATACATCTTATCGATGATTTTAGTAAAAAACTAAAAATTAAAAAAACCTATGAAAGACTTAGCGCATGTCTCCACGAAACCTTAGGACTATGACTAACATAGTATAATACATAGACCCTAGGCTTTAATAACCTTTAAAGACAAAATCACCAATTTCATCATCCCAACTTTGGAGGATTTTGAGTGAAAAACTCAAAATTGATGACCAAGTCCTAAGAAGGCCAAGTCTTTTACAAAAAGAAACCATCATGCTATGTCATTTATTACAATTTCCCTGAGGGGGTGTGAACATGCGAAAAAGTGACCACAACAGGCCCTGATGAAACCATGGAACTTCTTGAGCACCAAGTAAGAACACTAATTTGTTCTGATCCTTGGTGGCTCACTTGAAAAATCCCCTAAGTGCAACTTAGTGGATAACACCAAGAGATGAGATATGTTTCCCTTTGTCCAACATTGTCAGCTTGGTAGCTTACTTTTATTCCCGGTTGAAGATCCGGTTTGCCTTATGCGCCCCTCCTGCCAAATACAAACGCACACAATAAGTAAAACTAAAATCATGCTTGATTTGAATCTAATAAGAGAAGAATGTTTGCAAAAAAGATAAAGAAAGAACTACGAATCGAATGCAAAGAAAAATCGATAAGAAAATCTCCTTGAAAATGCCCTAGAAAGAGATAAAGAGAGACGCCCATCTAAATTGCGCTCTACCAAGTGCGCCCTCCTGCAAAAATAAGACCACACCAAAAATATGCCGAGAAAATAAAAGATAAATATCCAGTGCCCAAAGAGACGCAGAAACACAAGATTCATGAACTTCTCTGAGATTCCACTAGTAAGCCAAAAGATCTATTATTATTTACAACAAAGAGCCAAATTCCCGATGGGATACAATGAGGGGGTTCTCTTCTTTATATAACGGTTGAGAGACACAAACCCCATCTTACTTTTTCATCCAACAATTGAGATTAAAACATAATGATGAAGATTACATCTTTTATTTTTACATGGATCAATACAATTGAGGGGTGCGAATTACCTTATAAAGCCCATTTTTACAACATGATAAATCATTGGTTTTGCAAGTTTAACACTTAGGGAACATGGGGGGATCATTAGTGGGTCCCCCCTTACATATTTTTAAAGATACAACTTGATTTACACACTTTTATCTTGGCCATTTTAATCAATTTCGCCCCATGGGGGACGTCCTCCTTAAACAAGCCAATAATATAATATGGGCCCCCAAGCTGACATACATCATTAAAAATCATTCCCAAACCATTTTTTTGACTTCCCTAGCCAAATTGATTTCCTTGAGCAATTTCATAGTTCATTTTTTTGTAGGTGCAATCTCTAAGAACAAATAAACTGCTCATAACTCTTTGTTGGATGTATGCTGGAACAAACTAACTGCAAAAACGAATCTGAAGACTTGGTATAATGGTAGTGGTGACTACTCATACCTGCTGATCCATTAAAATGACCAAGAGAACCAAAAATATCACCATCTCATAATAAAAAGAATGGCCAAAATAAATAAAAATAATAATATAAACTCATGAAATAATACAAATGCTGGGCTACTTTTGTTCCTGAGCAGTACTGAGCAACGCGTTCAGCCAATCCTTTAATATGAGATCAACAGATGATGAGCCATCGGTTGATCTCACTTTCAGTAGATTCAAAGCATCCAGATTGACCAGTTCTATGCCATGACTGAGCCTCATGACCCCAGATTTGATGACTGAGTTAGCCATTTTTCATGACCGAGAGCAGATATTATTACAGTGCTCATGATATGTAGTAGCAACAATTGTTTCAGTGATCCTCTTTTTTGTTTCAAATCTAGTGCAGGTATATGACCTAGGTGATATTATGGTTTTGTGCATATGGACTTTGATATTGCTCTATTGTTTATTTTAGCAATGAGACTTAGTTGATAATGGTTGTATGTTGGCGATACTTTATTTTGGTTTTACTTCAAATCTAAAGTATAAATGATTTAGCTGTTATGTCCAAAGAGATTCCTCTGTATACTCATTAGCCTTGCCCTACTTGTAGTATGGATTTGGTCATTTCCCTTTAGGGACACTGCTTGCTAGTCTTGGCACCATCTTCACTTTCTCCATGCATCTATTGCCTTTCCTTGTTGATTAACCTTGACTTGTAACTTGACTAGTGACATCTAGGATTTCCCCCACCTTCACGTCTATGTTGGAATAGGTCTCCATGTCTAAATTGTGTCTCGGTGTTGGTTTATGTGATGCTTGTCATAGGGATGGTCTATCTTTAGGTTTTGAACACAAGTAGTCTTTCCAAAGAGAGTCTTTATACATTGAGGCATTAGAGCTTAAAGTTATTCTAAATGGATGCCCTGCCAGCAAAACAAAAGTGTCTTTAGACATCGTTGCAGATAAAGTATAAAGGTTATAAAATAGTCAGTGGCCAAAGGATGAGCACTCATCCATTGTATGATGTAAGGCTCATATTCCCCCACAAGGGAAACAGGGTGAGGAAAACCCGTCAGGGCTATGGATGCTTGTTGGCAGCAGGGCTAGGCCTCAATCATTTTCTGGAGCCCAGAAGGATTTCCAATGCACCTACCTTTGTAGGCTAGCTATTACCTTGTGTAAAAGTGAAATAAATGTCTTAAAAGTTGATGGCTAGAGGATCATCACTCATTCATTATATAATGTACAATTCATTCGCCCCCACAAGGAAACAGGGTGGGACTACCTCCCAAAGGTCATGTATTTGTCATTTTCTGGAAAGGCTTACCAGGTCACCTACCTCTAGAGGTTAACTAGTGTATATTGCTATGGAAATAAATTGCTAAAACGTTGCTTGTCTAGTGTCTAGTGGAGCCCTCTTATCATTCCACCTATTTGTGAGACACTGCCATTCCCTGTTGTTCACCTAGTCCAACTTATGTGTTACGCAGATTTCCTTGTCCTTTAGCCTAGATGCTTACAATGTCGAGTGACAAGTCATTCCCTTGGCCTTACCTAGTTTCATTCACCTTCACCCGTGACTACCAAAATGGTTAAATCTATAAATGAGTATACACAGTGTTGTCCGTCGATTGCACACCAGCAGCAGAAATCTTCCGAAAGCTATCTCCTCACTTGAGAAAGTGGGAGAGGTGTGACCTTGGGGGCAAGCACAAAGCTAGGTACTATCACCTACTCCTAGCTCCTCCGTTTAGGCTAACTCCTAACGAAGCCAAGGGGGGTAGTCCCTAACAAAGAGTTTTCTATGGTTCAATGTTTTAAGTTAATTTTTAGATGTTTTTGGATGCGGATGGGTGTTGTTTAGGAGTTACTGTGATTTAAAATGATTAATATTAGGGGGATGATGATTAATCAAAGCAATCCACGTTGCTAACAAGAGATCACACAGATAAGCAAAGATTCCAAACTTATAACTTAAACATTCAAATATAATCAATTGAAATGGCCCATACACAATTGATCAAGATAGAAAATTAATCAAATATAACAAAGGACCAATGCCTTATGGAGTCAAATAAATGCATTAAATAAAGTCTAAGAATCAAGCTAGTGAGTATTAGGTTTTGCAAGTGCTCTTGGTAGATTTTAAATGTTTTTGATAGTGGTCTTGCTTAGAGTGTCAACAAAGGTTTGTCAAAGCTGGGAGACTCTTCTAAGTTTCCTCCGTTTAAAACATGTCGGGCCCGCCCAGTATCCCAGGCTGATATTGTCAAGTGACCAGCTAGCTGAGAATCTATGACAGCGGGAGGTTCCGGCACCTCTACTAGGAAGTACTTTGGAAAAATCCCTACAACGCCGGTGCGTTGGTTACGGGGTGTTTAAGTGTTATTAGGTTGCTCTTACGGGGTTTAAAGATCCAGTGCCGTTTCTGGATACTTCGATCTAAGATCGGTCAGAGCATACTCCGGCAAGGAGGGAGGGGGGTTAATTAATTAAAGGGGTGTGAGTTGCGAATTTTATTAAGTTGATTAATTAAGGCTCTCCGACAGAGAGCGCTCTTGACCCTGCCTTATGACAGTGGTTCAAGAGACTTAGCTAATCTAGATGAGACTAATGCAGGGATTATGCAAACCTAAGATGCTCTCCAATAGAGAGTGCTCTTGACTTGTGTTTTTGCAAGTTCAAGAGTCTTATTTAAGAGTTAATTGATTAAACAATGTGAATAAAAAAAGCAAAGATGACTTATTAAACTCTTCGACAGAGAGCACTCTTGATCCACCTTATGGTGCGATTCTAGAGATTTAAACAGTCGATTTACTTAGAAAGATAAAAAATTTAAAGGAGTAATCAAATTAATTAATGAATTAGAAGTGATGGATTAACAATTAATATTCTAAGCATAAGATGCAAATAATGATGAAGACAAGCAAATCTAACCTAAGCATACATAAGTAAACACAACACAAGCCTCCCCAAATGGGGGAGGATGAGAGTGGAGACTTAAAAACCCCACTCAAACAAAAGTACTTTATTGAAATTATTACAATTTGCCTCTAGGAATTTAATCCTTGAAAGGGCTTTTCAAATAAAAGCATACAACTCTACTATCATTAAAATTTGCATAAAAAAGGAGAGTGATTTACTTTTACTTGAAACTTTTCTCAAACTTTACAAAAAGGAAAAAGAAGAAGTTTAAATGAGAGCAAAAGAGTAAGGCAAAGAAGGCTGTAAATAAGAAGAAAATGATAGGAAGAAGGAAGGAAAACAAAGAGAAGGTCAAAGATAAGAAAATGAAAGAATAGGGCAGCCAACTATGAGGCCAAAGGAGTATAAAAAATGATGAAAACGGGGCAGCGATGAAGAAGGAAGATGGCTGTCACAAAAATTAAAAAAAGAGGACAGCAAACAAAAAGGGGAAGAAAAGGCCAAAAACAAGATGGAAGAAAGCCCAAAAACTAAGGCAAAAAGAGGCAAAAAATAGGCATAAACTAGGGCACACTAGGGTTGTCCAAAAAGAAGAAAATGAGTGGTAAAAAGAGTAAAACGGGGCAGCGATGAAGAAAAGATAACAAGGGGCAAAACCAAGCAAGGAGGAAAAGGATAGCAAGCAAGAAAAACAAGGGGATCAAGGAGCAAAGAGAACTAGAAGAGGGAAGTTCGGTAACCAAGAAAGTATTTGAAATTATGGATGGAACCCAAGAGAGAGAGCTAGACTCCCAGCATTTTTTTTTGTATTTTGAAGAAAAAGATCTTTGTAGGTCCTGCAATGAAAGTGTTAGATTAAAAAGGTTGCTTGAAGCCTGGGATAGAAGCAGCTGAGCTCACACCCTTCTTCAACCTGTGAAGCCTGAAAACACACTACAACTCAACACAAAACGTGAGATCAAAATACATGCTAGTATGCTAAGAAAATTGAATCATGATCAACATTACGTATATACTGATTACTCATGTCCATCACAATACTAATCTACTTCTCATAAACAATCAAGTTGAACTACAAATGATTGTTCTACTGTGCCAACAATGGCCCTCTTGAGCTAACAAATAAACAATTTAATCTCACATAAGCGTTAAAAAAAAATAAGGGTTAGAGACAATATCACCTCAACCAATTGCAAAAAACTACCACGTCTAAGAGCTCATGGACCTCCAAAGTCTGATCTTTATTAACAAATTAAAGCAAATGCTTGATACAATTTCTCAGAGTAACTCTACTACCAAAGTCCATCACAATAGAACTGAAAGAGCCTCTTTTTAACAAATGAGAGAGTGCTAAAACCCTAAAACCAAAAAACCAACCCTAACCAGCTTAGCCACCTAACAAAGAGCCCAGACCTAAACTGGAGAACCGGGAGTGAGGGGAGGCCTCCACCCAGGTAAGGCGCCCCCACTCCAAACCTGTGCACTGAAAACAAGCCAAGAATGAGGCCACACGTGTGAGTCTGGATGTAGGTAAGCTCATCCTTTAGGTTTGGCAAGAGCCTGAGCTAGGTTTGGGAAGCCCATTGATGGTGTAAGCTTCAGTCTTCACCTCGATCAAATCACCGGACCAATGAGAGCTCTCCATCTCATTTTTAGCTGGATATGACATGTCTGATAACTGATAATAAATTAATTGCTCTCTTAATGATGACTGAAGCTGAGTTATGATAACTCCAATCATCATAAGTGTTCCATGAGATGTCATTTAGTCTTTTATTTTACTAAATTTGGATTAATTTGGAGAGTTTTAGTTTTCTCCAAAATAATCATTTTTTTAATAAAAACCATCTTTTAATAAAAATCATTTTTTTACTAAAAATCATTTTTTACTCAAAACTGACTTTTTTGAGTAAAAAGGCATTATGTGTCCGATTGCTGATCTGAAAGTTGGTTCTGACTGGCTAGTTGATCAAGAATGATTTTTGGCTTAAGGTTAGAGCCTTCAATCACTGAATTCTGAGTCCAGATCATGAACGGGTTTTTTCCATTTAATTTATGGAAAAATTAACCCAAAAAACTTAGGAAAAGTAATTAAAAATTAAAAATTAAAAAAATAATTTTTCACTGTTCAAAAAAAGTTTTTTTTCGAAATTTTTTGTATGTGTCCAGATGACTTGGGACATGACCATGATCTATCTAAATAATTTCTAGTAGGCTTATAACACTCAGTTGGGCTCTAATAACCCCCAGGGCATTCCAGCTTTGGAGGAAGCGGGAGAAAACCTCGTTAATTATACTCGGCTGAAGGCAAAGCATAATTGTCAGGGGCAAAAAACTCCCCAGAATACCCTATTTGCGATTCTACGTCTTAGGAGACCGAACCACTCAAAAATATTCTACTAGCACATTTTATTACAAACCCCACGGGGCCATGGTCAAAATTATTCAAATAAAAAAGTGACTAGCCAATATTGGCTAGACAGGCAGACGGATCAATTGATACACTGGAATCGGACTTTGAACAAGTCTGTCAACCGACGGCTCCTCAGGTAACCCAACTATGGTACAGAAAAGTTGGTAACATCTGGCTCCAACTGTGGGACAGGTACTTGCTTGATCTATTGATCAAAAAGAGTGCCTGAGAATCCAGGAATCTCTGGTACCTGCATGTAAACATAAGTGTCTCAGTTCCATGTATATGATAAAAATATGCCATGATGAAATACCAAAATTTTTTTTTTTGTTTTTTTTTAAATAAAGTACATGGAAATAAACTTCTTCTTTTTTTGGCATATATAGAATGAAATATGATACAAATGCTAGTATACAAAAGAAAGAGCTTTAATGCAGCATTCTACGAAGTTATGATACATAACATATGATACAAAAGTAAAGAACATAGAAATACAACAAGGATAGGTTTAGAAAAGCCCTGTGATGGCCCCTTGGTCATCTTGGAGGTTGTTTCGACAGAAAGGCTTCAAGTGTTGGCCATTTATGGGCAGGTTTAAAATTTCTCCGTTCATAGTGTTAAGGAAAAAAGAATTGGTGCCAGCCGTGTCACGGATGATAAACGGACCTTTCCAAAGGCTGTCAAATTTCCCATGCTTTCCAGGCTTCTCCCTTCTCTTATCCCATAAGAGAACAATATCTCCGATTTGGAAAGCACTTGGCCTGGCTGACTTATCAAAAGTGCCCTTCATACTTTCTTGATGTCTGAGTGACTGATCAAGGGTAGCTCTTCGGGATTCATCCAATTCTACAATCTGGTTTATTCTCTGCTCCATTTCTGCCTATTTTGTGCCATACTCACTTAGCATCCTGAAGATTGGAATTTGCATACTGACCGGAAGGGTGGCTGTGAGTCCATACACTAGCTCAAAAGGTGATTTGCCAGTTGAGTTTTTCTTAGTGATTCTATCCGCCCACACAGCATACTTAATTTTACTATCCCATGATCTCTTATTATCCCCCACAGTCTTCTTGAGGATTGACATTAAATTTTTATTGGTGGACTCAGCAAGTCCATTGCCCTGTGGGTAATAATCGAATGAGTGGGATAGGATAATGCCATACTTAAAACATAAGTCATTCATTTTTTTGGAACTGAAGGCTTTGGCATTATCGGTTGTTATTTTTAAGGGAGTTTCGAATCTGGTGATGATTCTTTCCTCAATGAAGTCTATAACAACCTTTTCAGTGGCAGTCTTAGTGGGTATAGGCTCTACCCACTTGGTGAAGTAATCGGTTGCTGTGAGAATCCAACAAAAGCCATTGCTGGAATTATCCTTGAATTTTCCAATAAAATCGAACCCCCATTGCTGAAAAGGGACAAGGACAACAACCGGAGTAAGGGGAAGAGCTTCCAACTTCTGCTTCCTAGTGAATAGCTGGCACTCTTGGCAACACTTGATATGCTTGTGAGCATCTGCAAAAATGGTTGGCCAATACTAACCAGCTCTCAAGATTTTGTGGGCAGTTGTATTTGCTGCATAGTGGCCTCCACAAAATCCTGAGTGAAACTCTGCTAATATCTTCTTAGAATCCTATTCGTTGATGCACCTAAGTATAATACCATCTAGGTTCCTCCAACCCAGACCCTCTTGGGTAAGGCAATACCTAGCGGTCTTAAGCCTCAAAGCCCTACGCTTGTGTCCTTTCAGGTGATCCGGGCAAGTGAGATGGAGGAGAAAGAAAATGATGTCTGAATACCAATGGTTATCAAGGTTTTGAAGGACAGGAGTCATGGTAGGCTGCGGGATATCATTTTCTGCAATCATCTCAATGGCTTCTTCTTTCTTTTGAGTTAGCATTCTTGCCAGGCCTTGTCCCTTGATTAATTTAGTAGGTTTTATCTCAAGGTCATACTCCTGAATCTTGGATACCCATGTACCCCTTATTCCTAAACAATCCTTTTGAGAAAGGATATCCTTGACCACAGTGTGGGGAACATATCCGGTAACCTTGGAATACCTGATATAAGTCCTGAAATGTTTTAATGATTTGACTAAGGCATAAACTTGCTTCTCCATGATAGTATACTTTAGCTCGGAATTCTGCAAGGCTCTACTCATGAATGCTATGGGTTGCTCGAATCCTTCGGAGTTCTTTTGGAGCAACACAACGGCAATGGTATCTTCAGAGGAAAATGAAAAGATCATGAAATCCTTTGCGTAATCCGGGCTGACTAGGACTGGAGACCTGGTAATGGCATTCTTTATTGAATCAAAGGCTTTTCTTCCTTCAATGGTCCACACAAACCTAGCATTTTTCTTGAGTAAGGCCTACATGGGTTTCATTAATTCTGCCAAGTTTGGAATGAATCTCCTGATAAAATTGATATGACCATTAAATGACTGAAAGGCTTTAACATTCTTAGGGAGAGGGATCTTTTTTATGGACTCTACTCTCTTAGGATCAATTTTGACACCGTTTTTGTTGATGATATGTCCTAAGAGTTTTCCCTCTTCTAAGCATAACACCAACTTAGCCGGATTTAGAGAAATGCCATACTTCCTACACCTCTCGAAAATCTGCCTGAGATGACCAACATGGCTGGATCTTTCCTTCGAAAAAACAGTGAGATCATCTTGATAGATCTCAATGACTTTGCCAATCAACTCCTTGAAAGCATAATCCATGGCCCTTTGGAAAGTAGCTCCTGCGTTTAAAAGGCCAAAGGGCATTCTCAGATACTCAAAAGTGCCCCAAGGAGTTTTGAAGGTGGTCTTATGCCTATCCTCCTCTTGAATGACTACTTGATTATAGCCCAAAAAACCATCCAGTATCGACATCATGCTCGATCCAGTGACCCGTTGGAGGAGGGTCTCCATGTTGGGGAGGGGGTAATTGTCGTTTTGACATGCTATGTTTAGATTCTTGAAATCTATACATATTCTTATGCTCCCGTTCTTCTTCCTTACAACTACTAAGTTAGAGCACCACGTGGAATGTCTAGTGGGGGCTATTATTCCTGCTACTAACATTTTCTCTAACTCCTTCTTGATGATTGGCGCTAACTTAGGATTTATTTGCCTAAGTTTTTGTCTGAAAGGCTTGCCTTTTTGACATTCTGGCTTTAGGGGAATAGTATGTTGAAATACATCTTCCCTGTAAGCTTTGAGCTCATCATAAGTAAAGGAAAATACATCCCTATACTCTTTGACCAAGTTTATGAGGCTATTCCTTTCTTTTTCGGAAGTACCTTTTCCAATTTTTATAATTTTGGGTTCTGTTTCCGTCCCAATGTTGACTTCAATGTAATCTCCTGGTTTCATCTGCTCAACATTGCTTTTTCTTCTATCCTGTCTGTCAAAGATGTTTTCTAAGGCAACTAGACCACGTGGGACAGGATTGTTAAACTGATCACCTTCTCCATAATATTCTTTGTTTTCTTCCTGATCATTTACTTTAAAATTAAGGAATTCATCGACATTATGAATGAATCTCAAAATCTGTTCATCGTCTTTGAAGACCTGCCAATGTTCAACATTATCAGGAACAGAAGGTCTAAAGTTAATTTCTAAAGGACAAATCCCCTCTAACATCTCATCCGATGGCTGAAGAGTTGACGCTGAAACTGCAAGTCTGTCAGAGGTACTATTCTGATCTCTAGGGACTGCTTCTAAGTTAAGGGCATCAAAGAATTCCATTGTATCCCAGATTGCATTTCTATATTTCTTAAGTCTTTGACACTTACATGCAAACTGACCCTTAACTTATTGGACAATCAAATCAGAGTCCCCTTTAATATCAAGCAACGTAATCCCCATGTCCTTAGCAATCTCAATGCCCAGTAGAAGTGCCTCATATTCTGCTACATTGTTGGTTGCTTCAAATTCTAATCTAAAAGCAAAGTTGAAAACTTTACCTTCGGGTGACATAATGACTATCCCAGCACCTTTTCCTGCTCTAGAATAGGCTCCATCAAAGTTCATCCTCCATAATTCATTAAGCTTTTCGTTTTTTATTTCTTCATGGATAGTCTCCAAGAAATTGGAGTTAATCTGGTACATCCCTAGTTCACCTGAGTAGTTGACATACTCATTTGATGGATTCCCCGGGTTTTCTACATGATTTCTTCGTTCTTTCTCCGTATGTAACTTAACTAATGAGTCTTCTGATGCAGGTACAATGGCGTAAGTCCAGTCCATTTGGATGGATCCCCCTAAAGTTGCACCGAATTTTCTGGATAAGAGCATGCCCCATTTATCCGGTACATCTATGACGAGAATATCCATGGTAACATGGATGTCTGGATACTTTGCTAATCTCACATTCTGCCTTTCGATCATACCCTCAACTTTGACGGGTCTAGAATCCATGGCACATACATTTTGGTAAGGGCGAGTGGCTCTAAGGCCAAGTTGCTGCATAACTTTCTTGGTCATAATATTTGATCCTGATCCTGAATCTAGCATACAGTTGTGCAGGAGAAAATCACCTATCATCAATGACATGTAGAAGGGCGGGTGATCTTCTTTTCTTGGGTCCCTAGTATGCAAGATTACAGGGGGATCTCCGCCATCATTTTCCTGACTAGGAGGAAGCTGTTCTATAGTGTTGGCAAAAGTTACATTCTTTGGAGCTTTAGGTTTTTCAAGTGCAACTATTTTTGAGGTAGGAGGGGGATCATTGTTAATTTGAAGCTCAAGCATTTTCAACAATTTCTCCTTTTGACCAGGAATTTTACACAATTCAAGCACGGGAACCGGGACTTTAGAGTTTGCTAACCAACTACCTAAATCAAAAGTTAGAGCAACAGAATCTGACTTATCATCTATTTTAGGAGGGATGTCAGAAATTGTTACCTTTGGAGTAGTTTGGGTAGATGGTCCTTCCCTAGGTCTTCTTTGATATGTCATGCCTTTGAAATTTTGAACACTGTTACTATTCGAAGGCATTTCCCCATAATACTTAGTTAAGTAATCAACCTGTTGATGAAACTGGTTAGCTTGATTCCAACTATCCTTGTGGTCAACATAGATGTCTCCGACATTGTGAATGAATTCAGGCTCACTTGCAGACGTACTAGGACCGCACCCCTTGGGATAACCATGCTCCTGGACATAACAGGCATAATGGCAGCCAGATTCCTTATGGAAATCTTTGCATGCCCTACAAAATGGTTTGTAAGGTTCAACCACATTAGTGGCCTCTAGCTGATGAGGAGGCCTCTGCTCATGGTTGGGATTCTTTCTCTGCCATGTTGGCTTGGTAGGAAAAGTCCTAGGAGCAGGCTGAGTTTGAGTTCTTTCCATAGTTATTACCCTATTCTGAATTTCCTTTAACTGCGCTAAATGTTTCTGTTCTGCCTCCTCCATATTCTTCTTCATCTCCCTTTTCATATCGATCATCTGTTTTTCATAGGCATCCTTCATAGAACTTGGGCTCACTAATTTTCAAAGGGGTGGAAGACCTTGAATAGCCATGGAGGTTAGACTCACCAGATGACTACATATTCTTATCAATTTTGACAGCCAAACCCTGAGCTAGAAGTAAAGTAGCCGGCTCCTTATCTCTAATTTGGTATTGGATTTTACCACTCAAAGCTTCGATGTAATAGTCCAAAACAGAAGCTACCAGAGGAGAGTAAGTGGCAAGGATGGAATTTGCTAATTCAGTGAACCTGTTGTTGAATTCATCCATTGTTTCAGTTTCAGACTTTTTTATGCTGGTCAAAGCCGCTACTAGATGTCTAGGCTCCTTTCTGCTGCCAAAATTTCCAAGGAAAGCAGCCTTGAAGTCTGCTAAGTTGGCGAAAGAATTATCCAACAAATTATCGTACCAGTTGCCAGCCTTTCCATCCAAAGACAAGGCAAACAAGGTCATGTAAACATCTTCATGCCTATCAGTACCCCTGACATGGGCACCACAATGTCTGGTGAAATTCCTAATATGCTGCTCAGCAAAGAGGGAGACATCGGTGCCATTATATGTTGTAAGCTTGTTGATAGCCTTGTCAGGGATATCATGAGGATGACCTGCTATCTGAGCAAAGTTGAGTTGAGTAAAAAACTCACCCATTGGATTAAGGAAACAGTTATTATTTTGCAAATTTTCTAAGTTTTCTGGAAATAAAAGATGGATGTCTAAAACAGACTTAGATCCAAGTTCTGCAAGGATCGTGCGAGAATATAGTTTGTTTAATCTCCTCCTTAAGACCTTTTCGGGGTCAGGGATGAAATCGACCAAACCTACAGAGTTTCTTCTAGTAGAATACCTTGAGGTTTTAACTGACAGTGGAGTCGCCAAGTGGACTTAAGTCTAATTTCAGAGAGTGATTGGACAAAAAATCTACCTAAAAGGATAAAAAGGTAAAAAACTAAAAGAAACAAAGGTCGTCCAAGAACAAAAAGATTTGTCCCCGGCAACGGCGCCAAAAGATGTTGTCCGCTGAAAGCTGCCTCCTCACTTGAGAAAGTGGGAGAGGTGTGACCTTGGGGGCAAGCACCGAGCTAGGTACTGTCACCTACTCCTAGCTCCTCCGTTTAGGCTAACTCCTAACGAAGCCAACGGGGGTAGTCTCTAACAAAGAGTTTTCTATGGCTCAATGTTTTAAGTCAATTTTTAGATGTTTTTGGATGCGGATGGGTGTTGTTTATGAGTTACTGTGATTTAAAATGATTAATATTAGGGGGATGATGATTAATCAAAGCAATCCACGTTGCTAACAAGAGATCACACAGATAAGCAAAGATTCCAAACTTATAACTTAAACATTCAAATATAATCAATTGAAATGGCCCATAGACAGTTGATCAAGATAGAAAATTAATCAAATATAACAAAGGACCAGTGCCTTGTGGAGTCAAATAAATGCATGAAATAAAGTCTAGGAATCAAGCTAGTGAGTATTAGGTTTTGCAAGTGCTCTTGGTAGATTTTAAATGTTTTTGATAGTGGTCTTGCTTAGAGTGTCAACAAAGGTTTGTCAAAGCCGGGAGACTCTTCTAAGTTTCCTCCATTTAAAACATGTCGAGCCCGCCCAGTATCCCAGGCTGATATTGTCAAGTGACCAGCTAGCTGAGAATCTATGACAGCGGGAGGTTCCGGTGCCTCTACTAGGAAGTACTTTGGAAGAATCCCTACAACGTCGGTGCGTTGGTTACGGGGTGTTTTAAGTGTTATTAGGTTACTCTTGCGGGGTTTAAAGATCCAGTGCCTTTTCTGGGTACTCCGATCTAGGATTGGTCAGAGCATACTCCGGCAAGGAGGGAGGGGGGTTAATTAATTAAAGGGGTGTGAGTTGCGAATTTTATTAAGTTGATTAATTAAGACTCTTCGACACAGAGCGCTCTTGACCCTGCCTTATGACAGTGGTTCAAGAGACTTAGCTAATCTAGATGAGACTAATGCAGGGATTATGCAAACCTAGGATGCTCTCTGATAGAGAGTGCTCTTGACTTGTGTTTTTGCAATTTCAAGAGTCTTATTTAAGAGTTAATTGATTAAACAATGTGAATAAAAAAAACAAAGATGACTTATTAAACTCTCCGACAGAGAGCACTCTTGATCCACCTTATGGTGTGATTCAAGAGATTTAAACAGTTGATTTACTTAGAAAGATAAACAATTTAAAGGAGTAATCAAATTAATTAATGAATTAGAAATGATGGATTAACAATTAATATTCTAAACATAAGATGCAAATAATGATGAAGACAAACAAATCTAACCTAAGCATACATAAGTAAACACAACACAAGCCTTCCCAAATGGGGGAGGATGAGAGTGGGTACTTAAAAACCCCACTCAAACAAAAGTACTTTATTGAAATTATTACAATTTGCCTCTAGGAATTTAATCCTTGAAAGGGCTTTTCAAATAAAAGCATACAACTCTACTATCATTAAAATTTGCATAAAAAAGGAGAGTGATTTACTTTTACTTGAAACTTTTCTCGAACTTTACAAAAAGGGAAAAAAAGAAGTTTGAATGAGAGCAAAAGAGTAAGGCAAAGAAGGCTGAAAATAAGAAGAAAATGATAGGAAGAAAGAAGGAAAACAAAAAGAAGGTCAAAGACAAGAAAAGGGAAGAATAGGGCAGCCAACTATGAGGCCAAAGGAGTATAAAAAATGATGAAAACGTGGCAGCGATGAAGAAGGAAGATGGTTGTCATAAAAATAAAAAAAACAGGACAGCGAACAAAAAGGGGAAGAAAAGGCCAAAAACAAGATGGAAGAAGGCCCAAAAACTAGGGCAAAAAGAGGCAAAAAATAGGCATAAACTAGGGCACACTAGGGCTGTCCAAAAAGAAGAAAATGAGTGGTAAAAAGAGTAAAACGGGGCAGCGATGAAGAAAAGATAACAAAGGGCAAAACCAAGCAAGGAGAAAAAGGATAGCAAGCAAGAAAAACAAGGGGATCAAGGGGCAAAGAGAGAACTAGAAGAGGGAAGTTCGGTAACCAAGAAAGTATTTGAAATTATGGATGGAACCCAAGAGAGAGAGCTAGACTCCCAGATTTTTTTTTGTATTTTGAAGAAGAAGATTTTTGTAGGTCCTGCAATGAAAGTGTTAGATTAAAAAGGTTGCTTGAAGCCTGGGATAGAAGCAGCTGAGCTCACACCCTTCTTCAACCTGTGAAGCCTAAAAACACACTACAACTCAACACAAAACGTGAGATCAAAATACATGCTAGTATGCTAAGAAAATTGAATCATGATCAACATTACGTATATACTGATTACTCATGTCCATCACAATACTAATCTACTTCGCATAAACAATCAAGTTGAACTACAAATGATTGTTCTACTGTGCCAACATTGGCCCTCTTGAGCTAACAAATAAACAATTTAATCTCACATAAGCCTTAAAAAAAAATAGGGGTTAGAGACAATATCACCTCAACCAATTGCAAAAAACTACCACATCCAAAAGCTCACGGAACTCCGAAGTCTGATCTTTATTAACAAATTAAAGCAAATGCTTGATATAATTTCTTAGAGTAACTCTGCTACCAAAGTCCATCACAATAGAGCTGAAAGAGCCTCTTTTTAACAAATGAGAGAGTGCTAAAACCCTAAAACAAAAAAACCAACCCTAACCAGCTTAGCCACCTAACAAAGATCCCAGACCTAAACTGGAGAACCAGGAGTGAGGGGAGGCCTCCACCCAGGTAAGGCGTCCCCACTCCAAACCTGTGCACTGAAAACAAGCCAAGGATGGGGCCACATGTGTGAGTTTGGATGTAGGTAAGCTCATCCTTTAGGTCTGGCAGGAGCCTGAGCTAGGTTTGAGAAGCCCACTGATGGTGTAAGCTTCAGTCTTCACCTCGATCAAATCACCGGATCAATGAGAGCTCTCCATCTCATCTTTAGCTGGAGATGACATGTCTGATAACTGATAATAAATTAATTGCTCTCTTAATGACTCCAATCATCATAAGTGTTCTATGAGATGTCATTTAGTCTTTTATTTTACTAAATTTGGATTAATTTGGAGAGTTTTAGTTTTCTCCAAAATAATCATTTTTTTTAAATAAAAATCTTTTTTTTACTAAAAATCATTTTTTACTCAAAACTAACTTTTTTGAGTAAAAAGGCATTATGTGTCCGATTGTTGATCTGAAAGTTGGTTCTGACTGGCTAGCTGATCAAGAATGATTTTTGGCTTAAGGTTAGAGCCTTCAATCACTGAATTCTAAGTCTGAATCACGAACAGGTTTTTTCCATTTAATTTATGGAAAAATTAACCCAAAAAACTTAGGAAAAGTAATTAAAAATTAAAAATTAAAAAAATAATTTTTCACTGTTCGAAAAAGATTTTTTTCGAAATTTTTTTATGTGTCCAGATGACTTAGGACATGACCATGATCTATCTAAATAATGTCTAGTAGGCTTATAACACTCAGTTGGGCTCTAATAACCCCAAGGCCCAGAATTCAACATCAGGCATTCCAGATTTGGAGGAAGCGGAAGAAAATCTCGTCAATTATACTAGGCTGAAGGCAAAGCATAATTGTCAAGGGCAAAAGACTTCCTGGAATACCGTATTTGCAATTCTATGTCTTAGGAGACCGAACCACTCAAAAATATCCTACTAGCACATTTTATTACAAACCCCGCGGGGTCATGGTCAAAATTATTCAAATAAAAAAGTGACTAGCCAATATTGGCTAGACAAGCAGACGGATCAACTGATACACTGGAATCGGACTTTGAACAAATCTGTCAACCGGCGGCTCCTCAGGTAACCCAACTATGGTACAGAAAAGTTGGTAACACACAGGAGGTTTTTGTTTAAAGCAAATGAGTATTTTGATTTAGATTATTTATATATATGTATTATGCTTATACTCGCCAACATAAACTATTTGTACTTGAGTCTCACCATTAGCATATATAATTGAGCATGCATGTCCATTTGTACCTTGCAATATTAGAGTTTACCACTAGGGTCTTCATTTGATCAATCTTGACTTGGTCAACTCAGTGTTGACCAAGCCAAGAGTAGGGTCCACGATGAGTTTTAAACTGATGGTTGTGGATGATGATTATTTATGGTCTATCAATGTCCATTAGACATATTCATGCTTTAGATGGTGGTTTACTATGATGGCTTGTACCATTTTATGATTATCAACATTTACAGGCTTTATTATTTTTATTGCTCTAAATATGTATACCTAAATAAGTGGTCAAATTGGTATCCAAATATGTCCTTAGAATTAACGGATCCCATGTACAACAAAAGATATGACATTAGTTCCGCAATGAATGGGACTGAACACTATATAACACTGACCAACTGGCACTGAATACAATAGTTCTGAAGAAGGCATACTGCTTTCTTCGTAGCAATAAAATGATGTTGTACTATATTCAGAAGATGTCTTGGATGGACCACTAGTTATGATGTACATGTGCAGAATCAATGTACTTAGTAATAATGATGCATTTAATTGTTTATTGTGATTGATCATATCACATAGTGATGAAAAGCACGATAATATACTCTACAAGTATTTTCAATGAATTCATTGGATTTATTGTTTAGGAACATATCATTACCATGTTATCACCAAAACATTTACAAGGACTAGTTCTTCTTTGGGGGTGGATATGGATGATGAACTAGGTTAGAATGTGAATTGGCTTAGGTTGATTGAACGACTCATATTAAAGAAGGGATCCTTTGTAGTTTAACCAACCATGCAAGGAGCAGAGAACAATAGGTGTCTTATCAGAGGGAGTGTGCTATGAGATACTTTTCCCTTCGATCCCAACAATAATATTTTCCCTTCTTTCCTTTGTCTTTTGATTTGTCTTTTCATCACTTTTCTTTTTGCAGGATTAACGACCCTATTTTTATACCTTTTGGATACCAATGATGACATAGGCTTAGCTCCATTGCCAGCAAGTGTCCATAGCCTCGATGGAGTTTCCTTAGTAAAGGATTTTCATGCAAATAGGTGTTTCCCTATTGCCAACCAAGCGTCCATAACGCCGATAGGGATTACAATTCCTCCAACTGTTAACCATTTTATTATTACAGGGAATTTCTTTGGATCTTAGGAGAAAGCATTGCTCATTTCTAGAGTTTTCCTTATTATGACAGCCAACCTCAGGGAGCATACCTGGGAATTTCCTACATTAGGATTCTCTACTTGTAGTTCTTCCTAATGATTGGCAGTCAGCCATTAGGATCTACCTGAAAGTGTCCTGTATTGAGGAGTCACTACAATGTTAAACTAGCAGCAACAAGGAAGGTCTTCCTACATGCATGTGTTCTTGCATGCAAAAGACTTAAATTAGGAAGCCAATATTATTTAATTATTTTTCCTAAGTTTACTTTGGAAAATAACTAAAGTGATCTAATTGTTTATTAACATTAGTGAAACACTAGTTAAAGTGAAAGTGAAATTAGGGTTTTCGCTTTACCTAAAGTTATAAAAGAGAGATCAATTGGTGGAGAAGACACACACTTGTATTCCGATAGAGACAGGATACAGGCAGAGAGAGAAATTCAGATAGAGGATTTAGCTGAGAAGACGAAGGAGTGAGCAACAGGATCATCGAGCTTCGTATAGCTGGGTCGTACACTCACACAAGAGGGTGTTGAGGTTTAGCTAGGATTTGCCTAGTGATTCTGCGAGGTACTACATTTGCCAGGTTTGGGTGAATTTACAGTGATTGTAATGTTCCATATTTTCTCATAATAAAATCTATATTTGACTACTGCACCGATTTTCCCATATTGGGTTTTTTCGAGGGTTTCCATAACCAAAATAATTGTGTCATTATTGTGATGTGATGTTGTGATTTATTTCTCAGTTTTATATTTTGTTGCACACTGTAAAAGATATTCATGTGTGGTTATCAGTAGAGATTTTGAATGCATTGTTTAGCCCTAGTTGAATATTAAAGGCAAATTTACATGGTATCAGAGCTCTGGTGAGCTAAAGCTAAGAGATTTGCAGCAACAGTGATAAATTAGGGGAGACATATTGAAGTTACAAACTTAGATTGGAGATCTAGGGTTTGACAGGGTAACACTTCTCTATGGCCATGCAACTGAGAGTTGAGGATAGACTCCAGGGTGCTCAAAACTTTCCTACATGGAAAGAAAGGATCACAAGGATCCTGGATGTTAGTGATGCAGAGGAGCACATTGACTCCACAAAGGTTGCACCCACAGATCCGACAGATCTAGCAGCTTGGAAGAAGATTGATTCCAGAGCCATGTTGATTATCATGGATGGAGTGAAGGACCATATAGCCCCTCACCTTTCTGGTAAGAAGACCGCATTAGAGATGTTGAAGGCTTTGGAGAGTCCATACCAAAGCAAGAACGAGAACCAGAAGATGGTGTTGCAAGAGAGGATGTGCAGCACCAAGATGGCCAAGGGAGAAGGAATGGTGCCTTATCTCATGAGGTTCACACAAAGTAGGGATGATCTTGGAGCTATTGGCTCTAAGATTGATGATGAGGAGCTAGTTCAGATAGCCCTCAATCTATTCTCTAAGCCATGGGACACCTTTGTCAAGGGTGTGGTGGCTAGGGAGAATCTCCCTGATTGACTGAGACTTTGGGATGACTTTGTGCAAGAGGAGACCTGCATGGGTCAAGGATCAGGCTCATCCAGCAGTGCCCCACAAATTGTGGATGAGGAGGCTCTAGCTCTTACAGGGAAGAGCAAGGGGAAGGCAAAGAGGAAGAAGGATCGTAAGAAGAACCTTGACATGTTAAAGGTCAAGTGTTTTATCCACCACAAGCAGGGACACTTTGCCTCCCAGTGTCGAGACAGGAAGAAGAAGAGTAACACTCAGATGGCTGGATCTGTAGAGGTGGATGAGTTCAACAAGAAATTCGATGAGGAGTTTTGCTTGATAGCTTGCATGGAAAGCACCGTAGGGAGCAACATATTGTACATCGACAGTGGACCATCTAGTCACATGAATGGACAAAAGAGATTCTTCAGAGACTTGCAGGAGGGTGGAACAGGGATCCACGTTGAACTGGGTGATGATGCACGGTATCAGGTGCAGGGAGTTGGCACTGTTTCATTTCAGAGGGAGTCAGGAAAACCCCTCAGTTTTGCTAATGTGTTGTATGTTCCAGGACTGACCAAGGACCTTATATTAGTCTCCACTCTGGAAGACAAGGGATATCAGGTGAAGTTCCGTGACCATTGAGTATATATCAGGCCCAAGGGGTCAGATAGGAGTTTGGATCGAGTGATTGGCAGGAGGACCGGGAAAGTGTACAAACTACACTTTGAGCCTGCAAAGGCTCTAGTCAGTAGCAGTCAGGGTGAGTTGTGGCATAGGAGGATGGCACACTTACACCATGGAGCACTGAAGCATTTGAGACAGGAAGTCATTGGAGTTCCTCAGGTACATGAGGAAAAGCATAACCACTGCAAGGGTTGTGCTTTAGGGAAGAACATTTGGAAGCCTTTCCCACAGAGTGAGCACAAGTCTAAGGAGCCCTTGGACTTGGTGCATTCTGATGTATGCGAACCTTTGAGTGTCCATTCATTCATTGGTTACAGTTACTGCATAACCTTCATTGATGACTATTCCAGGAAGACCTGAATCTATTTCCTAAAGGCCAAGTCAGAGGTCTTTGAGAGGTTCCGAGAGTTCAAAACTCTCATGGAGAACCAAACAGGAAAGAAGATTCCGGTGTTGAGAACAGACAATAGAGGTGAGTACACTTCCAATGAGTTCATGGAGTATTGTTCGGCTGAGGGGATCAAGAAGGAGCACACTGTGCCCCATACCCAACAACAGAATGGAGTTGCAAAGCGGAAGAGCAGGACTATGGTTGGAGAAGCCAAGGCCATGCTATTTAATCAGGGATTCCCACTATTCCTCTGGGCCGAGGCATACAGGGTTGCAGCATACATTCAGAACAGGTGTCCCCACACAACTTTGGGGAGGAAGACACCAGAGGAGGTCTTCATAGCACCAGGCCGAATGTGAGTCACATTCACATATTCGATAGTGTCTGCTATTGTCATGTTCATGCTGACAATAGGAAGAAACTGGACCCTTCTGGAGAGAAGAGGTTACTTGTTGGTTACATCGAGATTTCGAAGGCATACAGAGTTTACATTCCTGCTCTTCTGCTGGCAGGAGGATCATTGTAAGCTGGGATGTCCAATTCAATGAGGATAGGGCCTTGCAGAGATCTTTGGACTTACTAGCAGAGCAACAACCATCACGGGAGTCAGGGGTCAAGTTGGAGGAGCTAGATGTAGAGGTACAGGTACAGACACAGAGCACAGGTTCTGGTGGTCAGAGGGAGTCAAGTGGATAGGATCCTATAGTCATTGACTTGGAGGATGAGCTACAGTTGGAGACGGATATCTAGCAGCCGCAACAGGTTAACATTAGGCCAAAGCCTAATTGGTTTAGGTCTAGATTACAGGATTCCTAGCAGGTTGATCCTCCATAGAGATCTTTCAACGGAGTGTACCACCAGAGAGGTTTAGTTATATGGCACTGATGACAAAGTTGATTAACTCTAAACCTTCCAGCTTCGGGGAGGCTACACAACACGATGTGTGGTAGGAGGCTATGGTTGAGGAGTATGACTCCATTATGAAAAACGAGGTATGGGAGGTTGTGCTGAGGCCACAAGGGAAAAAAGGTGGTAGGATTGAGGTGGATCTACAAGGTGAAGCATGCAGTAGACATAAGTGTGGAGAAGTACAAGGCGCGCTTCGTGGCAAAGTGGTTTTCATAGAACCAGGGTATTGATTATGAGGAGACGTTCACCCCTATTGCCAGGTATTCTTCCATTCTGACCATTATCTCACTAGCAACTTAGATAGGTTGGCGTGCCCATAAGATGGATGCCAAGACTGCCTTCCTCAACGGAGTGATAAAGGAGGAGGTGTATATTGAGCAACCAGAGGGGTTTGATGTGGAGAACAGGGAGATGCATGTATACAGACTGCATCGAGCTCTTTACGGGCTCAAGCAGGCACCTCAAGCGTGGTACTCAAGGATTGACAGCTATCTCCGGGAGATGGGATTTCAACGGAGTGAAGCTGACCACAACCTGTACTTCTTGACAGGTGAGGTGCCTCTCATACTGGTCCTATATGTGGATGATCTCTTTTTGATAGGAGATGAGAGGCTGATTGGAGACTGCAAGTCTAATCTTGCAGTGGAGTTTGAGATGAAAGACCTTGGGTTGATGCATTACTTTCTAGGCTTGGAGGTTTGGCAAAAAGATGGATGCTTCTTCATTGGACAGGTGAAGTATGCGGTTGAGATCCTGAAGAGAATCAGGATGGAGGACTACAAGCCTATGGCCATAGCTCTAGTTTCCAACTGGAGGAAAATTGATTCATCAAGATCAGTTAGATTTGATCCTACCTTGTATTGCTAGCTTTTCAGATCGTTTATGTATCTGGTCAACACTCGACCAGACTTATGCTTTACAGTAAACTCTTTGAGTCAGTTCATGGTGGACCCTCAGAGAGTGCATTGGACGGCTGCGAAATACATACTTCGCTGCATCAGATGTAGAATGGAGTATGGATTGGTTATGAGCGCAGGGGGAGTGTGCAGTTAGCAGGTTTCACAAATGCTGACTAGGCAGGATGTGTAGAGGACCGGAAGAGTACTTCAGGTTGATGTTTCAATATTGGATCAAGGGTTGTCTTTTGGTTCAGTTGGAAGTAGAAGTTAGTTGCATTGAGCTCGGCAGAGGTCGAGTACATGGCAGCTAGCATGGCTGCTTGTGAGGGTATGTGGTTGAGGAAGTTACTTTCAGGGTTGTTCTAGTGTGAGATAGATGCTACAGTGGTTCATTGTGATAATCAGAGTGGCATCAGGCTATCTGAAAATCCAGTGTTCCATGACTGGAGCAAACACATAGACATCAGATACCACTTCTTGAGAGATTGTTCAGAGGGGAAGCATTCGGTTGGAGTACATACATACAGATGAGCAGGTGGAAGACATTTTCAACAAGGTACTTAGTAGATCGAGTTTTGTGAAGTTTAGGGATAAGTTGGGGTTGCTACCGAATCCCTTCCTCATTGAGAGGGAGTGTTAAATTAGCAGCAACAAGGAAGGTCATCCTGCATGCATGTGTTCTTGCATGTCGAAGAATTAAATTAGGAAGCAAATTGTATTGAATTATTTTCCTAAGTTTACTTTGGAAAATAACTAAAGTGATCTAATTGTTTATTAACTTTAGTGAAACACTAGTTAAAGTGAAAGTGAAATTAGGGTTTTCGCATTACTTAAAGTTATAAAAGAGAGATTAGTTGGTGGAGAGGACACACACTTGTATTCCGACAGAGACAAGATACAGACAGGGAGAGAAAGTCCGACAGAGGATTTAGCTGAGAAGACGGAGGAGCGAGCAATAGGATCACCGAGCTTCGTACAGCTGGGCCGTACACTCACACAGGAGGGTGTTGAGGTTTAGTTGGGATTTTCCCAGTGATTCTGCCGGGTACTGCATTCGCTAGGTTTGGGTGAATTTGTAGTGATTGTAATGTTCCATATTTTCTCATAAAAAAAACTATATCTGATTGTTGCACCGGTTTTCCCATCTTGGGTTTATCCGGAGGTTTCCATACGCAAAATAATTGTGTCATTATTGTGATGTGATGTTGTGATTTATTTCTCAGTTTTATATTCCGCTGCATACTGTAAAAGATATTCATGTGTGGTTATCAGTAGAGATTTTGAATGCAATGTTTAGCCCTAGTTGAATATTAAAGGAAAATTTACATACAACACACCAATCGAAAGACACATAGGAGAAACATCAAGCAGCATAGAAGTTGACATATCCACAAAGGGGGAGAGCATAAGTCAATCAGGTCAACTCTAAACCATTGGGATGCAGACCAAAAGTGGAGTGATATGGATGATATGGAGAAAGTCAGAAGTGAAACCGAAAAAAGGGGAATAGTACTTGCAAAGCCAAGAGTCATCTTGGTTCATGGTATGTAAGAAAATCTAAACCCTTTCACCCTCATCAACCTATGATTGGTACTACTAGCTATACCCATCAAAACAATCAAATACATCATACAGTAGCAGTGAAGTACAACATCCATGATATAATCATCACAAAAACATGGCATAGCAGTAATCATCATATAATGGCACCATACTACATCATCCCATCACTCATATAATATGGAAGTTCCCAACAGCAGTAAAAGGAGACCATAAGATCTGGGATATGTCAGCCAAAAGAAGAGTGATATGGATGATATGGAGAAAGTCAGAAATGAAACTGAAAAAAGGGGAATAGTACTTGCAAAGCCAAGAGTCATCTTGGTTCATGGTATGTAAGAAAATCTAAACCCCTTTACCCCCATCAACCTATGACTCGTACTACTAGCTATACCCATCAAAACAATCAAAACATCATACAGTAGCAGTGAAGTACATCCATGATATATTCATCACAAAAACATGGCATAGCAGTAATCATCATATAATGGCACCATACTACATCATCTCATCACTCATATAATATGGAAGTTCCCAACAGCAGTAAAAGGAGATCATAAGATCTGGGATATGTCAGCAGAAGTGAAGCGAAAACAAGTAGCAGTATGTGACATAGCAGTTACATTAGAGAACTATTTTATTGCTTTCCTTGGAAAAAAGGCTGATTCTTTTATTCTCTCCTTGGAAAGGATGTAGATCTCAAAAACTTGTTGCTTCTTTTAGTAAGGAGTTCGTTGACGAGTTCAGGAATGTAATATTTATTGTATTCCTCAGAGAACTAATGGATCTAGAAAAGCAATTATTTGTTTATTGTACACGGAAATTGAGCTAAAACCTAGATAAGGGTTTGGTCTCTTTATTTGGGGGGGAATGGTTTGGAGAGAAACTACTATAGAATTGTATGGTGCCATTGGAGGATGACATTGGAACTTTGTTACTGAATTTCTTGGGTTGATTTTTGTTGTTGGACATCTACTTGTGGAATGGCTTCTAAAAGATAATTTATTTAAATTGAATATGCTAAGTAGTGAAGTTATTTCCTTCTTGCTCTTCATATCTTAAGCAAAGCACATATATTTCTCTAGCATTGTTTCATTATCTAATAAGTTTTTAGTTTATAAAAGCAGTAGTTGTTGGCCATGGTGATAGTCAAGTCATATGGAGGACTTGGTATTGTAATCTCTGATAATATCCATTTTATTTGTGTGCAGTTTTCTCTGTTGTTACACTATCCACTTATCTGTATCTTGTTTAAGGATACACTATCTTCATGTTTGAAATGAATATTAATGATTCAATTGTGTAATAGTACATGAGATCAAGTGTTTCTTGCACCAATAGTTACGTCTGGTTCAATAAGTGTCGTCCTTTTGTTGTCAGCTGTTTTCCTAATTCTTGAAAATATTTTCTGCCTGTATCATTGTTGATGAAAGTTCTACTTATGTACTACAGATTCCTCTCCAAGTAGCATCACCGTTAGATGCTACTTCACTGGGTGGTTTGAAGCTAAGCTTGGCTGGTGATCATCAGTATATAAATGCAGGCCTAGCTGTTGCTCTCTGCCGTACTTGGCTTAGGAGTACTGGACATTCTGAAGATTCTGATCTCTTGGAAAGTATTAGTTGATGTGGCCTTTGTACAACTAGTGGTTTTTATTTCTGTGGATTTATGGTTGCTAAGGTTATAAATAATTAGGCCTTACCTAAAATAAGGCATGTTTTTCATGGTCCAGGTAGATGAAGAAGGATATTTGCCAAAGCCTTTTGTCAAAGGGCTTGTAACAACGAATTTTCCAGGTCGTTCACAGGTTATTCCTGATCCACATACAAGGTCTTTTCAACAGCACAGTGAGGGAGATGCTGGAAATGCTGATGCAGGTGAGCTGGTTTTCTATTTGGACGGAGCACACAGTCCAGAAAGCATGGAAGAATGCGCAAAGTGGTTTTCACATGCTATAAAAAGGGATAACCAGTCAGTTATTGAGGCCAAGGAAGTGTCCAATGTAACCCAAAATGGCTACAGTGGTCTATTGCCAGATTTAGAACAGCAGTTCCACAGTAAAGAATTTTCCAGAAATAATTCAAAACAGGTCAGTTTCTGGCCTACCTGGTTGTCCAATATTCCACTTTCTTTGTATATTTATGTAACTATTTGGTTTCACTCTCATAATGCTTGTTAAAGAAGTGATAATCTTGCATGTCTTAGCGATATGAAATTTACACTGTAAATTGAGTTTGACAGTCAAATATTTATGTTGTTTGTCTACAGATTCTCATATTTAACTGCTTGGCCGAGAGGGACCCACGGTTACTGCTTCCTCGCCTTGTCCATACATGTGCTCTACATGGTACTGTGATTGAGATTGCTATCCTTTTTTTGAACCTGATAGAAACAGGCCTTTTTCCCATCAATATTACATCTATTCTTATTATCTCGAAAACCGGATAATACTTCAATTCTCTATATATGCATCACCTTCAACATGGTAAGAATAGGCATAACTCGCATGAGTGACATGATACATCTAGAGTCACCTGCTTTCAAAAACTGGGTAATACTTAGTTCTCTATATATGAATCACCTTCAACATGGTAAGAATAGCCTGCAAAAGCAACACGATACATCTAGAGTCATTTCCTTTCAAAAGACATTTGCTTGGTTTAATTTTGGTTATTGAGGCTAAAATTGAGGGTGCCACTCAACTAGACCAATTTAAAATAATGTAACTTCGGAAGATATTCTAGTTGTATTGTATTCCTCCTATTGGAGATGAGTTTGGTCTTGTTAGAGTCATTGAAGGATGTAATGTAAACCTCCTAATGTAAGTCGGGTCATTAGTACCCAAGTATCAATATAATAAATGCTATTTGTAATGTCCAGTTGGACAAGTCGGCCCTGACAGCTAGTGAAGTTGGCCCCACCAAGTTAGAGGTCAAGTCAACAGAAGAATATAAATAGGGAGGTGCTCCCCTTCATTTGTACTCACTCACTCAAGCTGGTTTTAGCAAGAGAGAGAAGTAGTAGCGCACCAAGAAGAAGGAAGCAGTTGTTGTCTGGGTTCTACACTGCACTGGTTGAGTTCTATACGGAGGAAGTTTTGCGGGGTTTTCTCCCTTGTGATTTCCCCGAGGAAAATCTCTGTGTTCTTGTGTTCTTATGTTTTTGTGCATGTTGTTCTTTCAGTGATTTCCCCTCAAGCTTTTCATCAAGCTTGGTGTGTTGAGAAATGCAAATGATTTAGATCTTACTGATGAAACTGGATCTGGAGTTGATCTTCTACAGTGTTGATTTTCTGGTTCCAGGGCAAATTAGGGTTTGACTTTTCCAGAATTCTACCTAACCAAAAAATTCTATTTTTGTCTCTAAACTTCAATTTTGATGAGGAGATCAATCCTATGTTGGGCTCACTCAAAAATTCCACTTCTGTGAAAAGCCCTAATTTCTCGATGTAGTGGTAGGTCAAAAACTGAAAAAGCTCAGAATCAGATTCTTCTTCGACAGAAAGATGCGCCCTTCAATGGAGAGTCAGCCTAACCTCCTTTTGCTGATGGATTGTGGAGAGAAACCCAAAAAGTAAGAAGCCCTAGTTTCCACAACTGCACAGTGTCTTCTTCTCAGGTTAGCTCTGATACCATGTTAGATTTTCATCATTTAAGCAATATGATCTTAGGATCTTATCTAAGAGAATAACATGCACAGCAATCAATCACAAGAGACAATAGACACAAAGATTTTCCTCGAGAAAACCCCGCAACTTCCTCAGAGATAGAATGAACACCAATGGCAGCAGTAAAACCCAAAGACAAAAAGATGATATCCAACAGCTGTTCTCTCTCTCACCTATGCACTATAGCTGGGTGAATGTGTGTATCAAATAGAGAGGCTCACTCTCTATTTATCCTAGTTTCCCACTTGACAATAACTTACCAAGGCCAACTTCTCTAGGAGAGTCTAATAACCCTAGTGCCCCACAACTATGGGGACTTTACCCCCGACTTACAAAGGAGGCTTAATCTCTATGACTTTACATGACTTGATTACATTAATGAATCTCCCGATAGGAACATCGGGGACCAATGAAATACAACATATGAAATATACAAGTGAATACATTCTGAAGTTACAAATACATCAACAACTACCTTAAAATGCCTATATTATCAATGTGCCTTTATGTTAGGCATCAACACATGAAGGACATCCCGAGATACAAATCTCAAGACGTTAACTTTTAAATACTTGAGCTTAACTCTAATTTACTATCAAAATATTCCCAAATAAAAAAATCTTAGATCTGATCTATAAGCAGCAATACTATAAACTCATTGATTGTTTAACATGCACAGCGGAACTGGAAATCAATCACATAAATAGTTTAATACAATGATTTACCTTGGAAACCCCAATGGAGAAAACCAACATCTAGGGTTTTCTATAATCTGAGCCAGAGAAATTATGGAATGATTACAATCAACTTTATCATATAAACAGAAGAACTTGTTTCCTTGGAAGGCATGCTGGATCTCTGAGATAAAGCCTCAACACTCTATAGTTGCAATTGTTTTTGAAGGAATGCGCTCCTCTCTGGCACGGGTGACCAATCTGACAATTGCACCCTTTGCTCATCTCTGATCTATGATGGTATCAAGTTTGGATTTCAACCTAGAGAAGTGCGCCCCCTCTCAATCACAGAAAGGTGCACCCCACTCTTCCTCTGCTCTCTCAGCTACTAAAGAATGTGCCCCTCTCTCTATTATGTGCTGCTTAGATCTTGATAATTACTTCCTAATGATTTTCAAACATTAATTTCATCCCACTATTATCATTGAATAATTATATACTGAAAATTTCAACTTCAAATTGCCGCAGAAACACAAGATCATAGAAGGACAACCATGCACAATAGACACAAGAATTTTTCACCTAGGAAACCCAACCTTGGGAGAAAACCCAACAACTTTTCTAGAGAAGAAATCTGTCCAATTCAAGGACATTAACAATCATGAAAAAACCCTAGCATAGATAGTGAACCTCCATGAGGAAACCGTAGCATATATAGCGAACCTCCTTCAAGAGGAAACCCTAACAAAGGTGTTGAACCTCCAGAGATGATAAGATACCCCAAAAAAATGCTCCATGTGCCTTTGCTAGGCCTTCTTGGAAAGTGCGCACAAGAGAAGGAGAGAAGATGTGTTGTGATGGTGATGAAAATGAAATGTGTGAACAGTGAACACTTTATTTATACACATCGAGTGACCTTTAATCACTTATGGGACTGACTTGTCCTTTTTGGTCTTCAACATTCATTTTACCTTTAAGGTTGATTTGTCTTCTTGTCTTCAATGTCCTGGGCTTCTTCAATGCTTTCCAGGACTTCTTGAATGGTATGACTTGTCTTCTTGGTTATTTTTTCTTCACTAGAATAGTTGTCCATGATGTTATTCTTCTCCTCACATGCACGTCTATTCACGCATAGAGTTCTAATGTTGAATTGACCCACTAAGAAATCCCGACACTTCTTAGAGTCTACATCAATTCAACATTAAACTAGACTTGTAAATTCCACAAGGGGATAAAACTCCTTATCAAATAAACAAGTCAAACATTCTAATATAGAATAGATCACTCCATCACGGAGCATGCAATGTAAGAGCACCCTGGGTCCAATCTCCCCACGCCATATGACTCAGGATAATGGGAGATTGTTTGTCCCTGTCTGGGCCATTATCCACTAGCCAAATTAGCATGGCCATTTCCCGTGGATGAATGTATCATTCCCCCTTGGTCAAATCAGCATGACCAATCTGGGAGAATGTCTATTTGATGCTGCAACCTGGAGAAACATCAACGGTGGAGACCACCCCCAAATTTAGGAAAATTTAGGGGATGGGGGGATGCCAAGGTCTTTAAATTATTAAATATATATAATTTATATAAATCCTAACATATTAACATATAAATTCTTCATCCCGTCACTATTTAGTATTTACAAACTAAAACTTAAAAGTAAATAGTAAATACAAAATAGTTAATTCATCATAGTAAACACGGTTGTCAATTCATCACTGATTTATGAATCTTTTATCATTTGAGTATGAATTTCACATTGATAAATTCTAAATTTATTATTTATGCAAATTCCATTATAAATTTGAATTTTAAACATGAACAATAGATGAAAATTTAAAATTTAAAATCATAAAACGAATCATAGACATGTCACATAAAGTCTTAAAACACCTTCAAATTTAAAGAGTCAAAAGAGTGATGAGACAAAGATTAACTCTGAGGTCATCAATGACAGTATCTACTTCTAGAGTCACAAGTTAACTGAAAACTAACAATGGACAATGAACACTCAAAATAAAAGTAGCAAAAAGAAAGTTGAAAGCAAAAGAGCATCAAGGAAATAGTTCCATGGAGTGGTACTCCCCATGCATCCACTGTGTGAAGCCATCATGACCATCAATGGGAGTGTCACTATCTGAGCCAGAGTTACTCTCATGAGTGACCAATGGCACACCAACCAAACCATGTTTTTTTAAGTTATGAAAAAAATGAAAATCGCGTGGGGGCGTCTAGGCGTCCTCCTTTCTCGTGAGGGGACGCTCAAACGCCCTCCACCTCTCTAGGACATTCCTTGTGCATTTCCTCGAGTTTCTGGGAAAAGGGGACATTGGGAAACATTTTCCAAGGAGTCCTCAAACCCCTGGGGCATGGGAAACAAGGGGAGCGTGCCCCTGATCCTTGGGGACGCATACCCGTGGAACACTGCAAATAACTCTGCACAATTGTACTTTCATGTTTTTTAGAGTAATTGGTTTGAGCGAAGAGTAAATAATTCCCTTATTCTGCTATGTGTTGATCTGGCTGCTTGAACACTAACTGGCCATTTGATGAGAAGAAAATAACCTTGGAGAATTTTTTTTGCTATTTTCTACCAGGTTTTCTCTTCTTTTTCGCTTATTTTACATAATATTGAAATTAGGGAGCTTGGATTGTTTCATATGCAATGTGAGTTAAAAATCTATAATCCAGTGAAACTTGCATTGGATACATTTAAATTCTACTCAAAAGGAATTGATAGATGAAGTAGAATCCTAGAGAAGGAATATACAGTCCTGATTGTGTTTCATGATTCTATATTTGGGCAGCATGCCTGAAAGCTGTTGGCCCTTTCTATATAACTATCAATTTGAATTACAAATACCTGAATTGGGATTAATTGGTTACATGAAATCAAAAGGATGTCCATATTAGGTCTACTTTTAACATAGTTCCTGGTTATTTAAAAGAAAAACGTAACATTTTGGCATATATATTTGTAAGACAGTAGTAAAAAAGAATTCCCTTCTCTGGTTGAGCATGTTTACAAGTATCATTTGCTTGAATTTAATGTTAAAAAGATCTGGCTATGGATAATTATTTTTTGAAATCTAGGTATTTTAGTTACATAGTTAGTTTGAAAGACACTAATATTCGAATGTTAAGCAACATACCTTATGTAGAGAATCTTGATAGATTATAATTGAATGAAATTATGAATGACTTGAGTGAGTGTACGTATTATAAGTCATTAATTTATAGTTAGTTTGTTAATGTTTAAATTTCAGTCATCATTGATTATTTTTGGTTGTAATGAATGGGAAATTATACCTATTTTTTAATTATATATATGTGTGTTTTGAAAATATGTATACTTCTACTTTCATGAGTCCTAAATTTGGGTCACCTACCTCACCTGCACATGATCTTCACCTGTGCACGCTTCTGCACCATAGTGTAATTTGGTGTAGTCCAAGTGACACAGATTGTTTTTGCAATGTTTCCAGGAATTGATATCCTGTGGGGAACTTACCAAGTCTAAAAGCTACTTGTATAATTATTGCATGTTGAAATTAAAGAGGTCCATGGACCATGACGTTTTTCACACAAATGGGAGGATTTTGACAATATTTTTCTAATTTCTTATTGTTCTGAAGATGTGTGGCCCTTTTTGGATAGCCTCATTGATGCATCAAACACTATTAATGGATTTGCCTTTAGCATGTTCTGATACAAGGTTCAAAAAGGCATACAACAAAATTGCCTTATCAAGAGCAATATTTCATGATGTTGCTTCTTTAGCAATTATTCTGACATGTGTCTTGCATTTGACTATTAGTTTGACTTGATTAATCATCCTGTGACAAATCTGTTTTAAACATTTCATAATAATATCATCTCAAAAAGCTCTAAGAGTTTTCTTCTCTGTTCCTTGAAATTCTATTACAAGAAAGAGAATATTTGATTTTGTTTTTTTCTGGAGTCATTTGGAGAAGAAAGTTGATGTTTACTTGTCCATTACATCGTAATTCACAATTGTGTACATGGTTTTCCTTTTCCTGTTAGTGGTCACAGGTAAATATGAAATTTACAGGATTTTATGCATTCAGGAGTACATTTCAATGGAGCGTTTTTTGTGCCAAATCAATTATCTTTTAATCAAGTTGGTTCCAGTTTGACATCAGCGGCAACTGGCTCTCCAAATGTTAACCTTTCATGGCAATTAACGGTCCAAAGAACATGGGAAAATCTAATTCATGGGGGCAAAGGTATTTCTGCTTTCGTGCATATTTTTCCTTACCTGCGGTATTATTTTTATATAATAGTGTATTTGGATAAGCAATAAACGAAGTAACTCTGATCAAATTTAGGAGTGAAACATGACTTTATGATCCTAGCTGAGCATAAGATTAATTTTCGTTTATTATCTGAGCCAGTACATTCTCCTTGGACAGATACATCATATCTAGCATAAGGGATGGCTATAATGTACCTCTTTTTTACTAAACATGCTTTGTTAAGTTCTGAATCTCTGATATCTGATATCTGTAATTCATATGCTTTTATGTCGTTGCATGTTTTTATTCGATGTACACCAACAAAAACAGAGAGTGATCAGAAGATTGGATCAAGCTGTCCACAGATACCGCCACCTTGTGATATTTTGCTCAATGACTCTTCCAGGGGAAGCTATCCCAACACTAAGGATCACTCTTTCAGTGCAGTCATGCCTTCGCTACCAGAGACAGTAAGGTGGCTTAGGGAATGTGTTCAACAAAACCATTCTTTGCGCATACAGGTAAAACCTTGCTGAAACTACAGAAAATATCTAGAAGTTAGCAGCAACTTTTCTTTTAGTTGAAGCTAAATCCACTCAGCTAGAAGTTGGAACAAAATGTATATACTACACTTTGTGTTTTTCTAGATTTGGCAATGACTAGCAGTTTTCTCTTCTAATCCTGCTTTTAGTACGAACTTTTTCAAACTTTCTCTGGCTAAAGCTTCTTTGGAAAGAATTTTCTTTAATTTTATCCTTTACCTATTTCTACATATTACTGATCTTCGCCCAATTTGTATTTAAAAACTTTTCCTTCCCACAAGCATCATTTTACTTATTAAAATACATGGATGGAAAGCTAAAACCCATGCAGATAAGAACCAAGAGATTTTCTAAGTGTTTTGTCTAGAATATCCCATGGGAAAGTATGGCATTAAACTCATTCGACCATTGAGGGTTATTTTGTTTATTAGAACAAGCTCATGCTTCAGTTGCAATAGATGGATGATGACTTGAATGGAATTCTTTCGGGTACATTGGGGAGGACGTCATTAGGGAGTTCATTAAAAACTTCTTTGCTGTGTGATTTCATTTCCTCTGATATATTTTTTTGTAATACAGGTGCTTGTGACTGGTTCTTTACATCTTATTGGAGATATGTTGAGGATGCTAAAGAAGTGTCCATGATATCATTTTTATATAGTGTGGAGCTTAGTGAAGATATCTACCAACTTCAAATGGGCATTTGTTAATCATTTCTGGGCTTCACTAAGTGGTGTCTTACAAATAGAACGGTAAGTTGTTGAATGCCAGGAATTGCTGTGCAATACCCTTAAGCTATTTACTTGAAGGGTGAAGATCATAAAAGGGTTGTAAATTGTAATAGCTACAAATGAAATTTGTCATTTAACAATTTCGATTGACATATTTCAGTGGAGGTTTAAATGAGGCAACTAGATAAAATCTGGGAAAACATGTCTGTTTATCCCTATTTATGTTTCTTTAAAGTTTATATAGTTAGACATGCATGATTATTTCCAAATCCTTTTGACAATTTCAGCATGATAGGGTGTAATACAACTGTGCTTAACAAAAATGTCAAGCAGCTACTCTATCTTCTGTATTGTCCGAGTAACTTCAAATAGTTTCAATTACAAATTGCTGAATAGAACATGCTAACATATTCTTGCATGCAATCATGTTGAGGCATATGAAATGTGTCATAACTTAGAGGTTGAGCAAAGCATGCGGATTCGTTGAACTATTTTAAGTAGAAGTTATGCAAAAACTTGTTTAAAGATGAAGTCATTTAAAATCTACCATGTTGCCAACTTCCTTTTTTTGGCATATCATGCAAGATATCGTCAATGTTGGCATTATTTGGGATGATAGTTGTGTCAGATGCTATATGGTATCCAAATGGTGTTTTATTGTAGCAAAGAGGTCTTCATGTTTTTGATGTTTTGTCATGGGGGGCTAAGTTATGTTCCCTAGGTGAACTTTTTAAATGTAAAGTGATGTTATATTTTTAAAGTGAGTTTATACTTTATGACTTTAAGTTGTGGGTCCCATAAAATATTTAATGTGCATTTAATTAGTATTTTAAAATGTATGTATTATGTACATTTATGTAATGTCCCTTTTTGGAGCTTTGGAGAAAATTACAATTTGGACATTTTCAAGCTTGACTAGTCATGATTCTAGAGGGTTCAAACTTTCACCAAATGGTCCCAAATTTGAAAGGAAATGGTTTGTGGAGTCTTAAAACATCCCAAGGTGGTTTATGGATACTTTCTATCTGACTTTAGACTTCTGCAACCTTGTTTGGGGTTAAGGAGAAACAATGCAAATTCACTAGGAAAAAGTGGTCAACTAGTCCTTCTTGGTTTGGTTCCAAACACCACCGAACCTTTCCAAAATTCTTATGGAGGGATCCTATGGGATTTAACACATACTAACAGACCTCAGACACTCAATGGTCGAATCAGAAATTCATTTTGACATGTTACTCAAGTTTGCACAACTTTGGCCAATTTCTAGCTTTAGACTCATGAAACAGAAGTTGACCCAAATGCACCCAAATGACTTCAAGTTATGTATGGAAGAGCTTGAGGGGTATTAGAACATTCTAATGCATAATATTAATACTCATACACTTTACAATTGATTCTACAACTTGCTTTTGGCCATAGGGAAAGAAGGATAAAAACACTAGGAAACCGATGTTAAAACCCCCAAGGGTAGATGCCATTTTTGGCTCTCGAAATGTAGTACGACCCTCCCAAATTTGAGAACAGAATATGGGGATGAATATGAGACATTAGGGAATTAATCATGGGTATTAGTTCTTCAAACTGGTTATAAAGTACAACATTCGTATGATAACTTTCAGTGAAATTGCTTAGGGGGAGATGGCATTGCTAGCTCCATTTTGACATATGAAAGGTAGAGTTAAAGGTTCAGAATAGGATGTGACATATAGAGACCATATACAACATACAAATTGCTTCCCCAACAGTATTACACATCAATGAAATCCCTTCATACAATTATGGTAGATAACTCATTCAGTATGGGAGTCAAATACATGAAAATTAGTGATTTAATAGCATGGAATTGCAAGAGTATCACATATGGATTTCTTGGATTTCGACCCACAAAGCATAGGGACATGAAATTACAGAGTAACACATCACATATGGCTGTCACAACATCATTAAACTCAGAGAATATCCCTCCTACAAATCTGATATAAAACTACTTCAAGATTGAAGCTAAATCCATGAAAACTAGTTATTCAAGAGCAAGGGGAATGCAAGCCTTTCATACATGTATTTATGATATTCCGACTTACAGAGCATATGGACGTGAGATTACAAAGCCATACTTCATTTACCCAAGCCTAGGCATTAAATATCCTCAGCGAAGTGCAAGCACCGCTCCAACAAGTGCACCATCAACATGAGAGTGTGGAGGAATGGAGAAGGAATGAGAGAATAGGGAGATAGATGAGAATTTCATTGTATGGACCTTCAACCTCCAACTAAAACACCTTCATTAATCTCCATTGAGAGATCTGAATGGCCTCTGCATTAACCAACTTGGAAAGGAATCCAACTCCCTTGAAATTTGTTCACAAGTAGGGAGAGTGAACACTCTTCATGCAATGGACAAGCAAAAAATATCCAAAATGCCAAAGGCCAATTAAAAAATGATCAAAATCCATTCTCCTTCCTCATTGCATCCTTTTATTAAATTCATAAGGCCTCCTAAGGTCGAATTTCCTCCATGGGCTTCCTCCAACTCATCTTAGTGGTTTAGTAACTCTCATGACACTTGTCTTCCTCTTCGTGCTCTAATTCTATCCCCAATTTGAATGGATGCCTCTAACTCCCAAATTCGATCTCTTGGTGGCTATTTTATCCCTTTCATGTCAGATTTGTCATATGTCTGCAATCAGGTCTGAATTTTTCATACTTGTCATAGAATCTTTCATCATTTGTTGTCATAGAGTGCATGGAATCTCCTTCCAAGTGGCACACATTGTCTTCTAGTCTCTTCCTCTTCCATGTGAGTTACTCTCCTTTACCATTTCAAATTCCATGGCCCATTATGCTATTTGGCACCACATCACCCTCCAATAACGTTACATTACCTATGTCTTCGAATTTGGATGAAGATCATGCCAAGTGTGTGGGGAATGTAGTCATCCAAAGGCTCCACAAGCTTCCAAGTGTCTTCATGAATCCATGCCACCTTATTTTCTTACCATTTATCATTTATGTGATCCATTTAAATGTAAATATGGTAAACTAAAGTCCTTTTGGGCCCCATAGCCCCTTATTACAAAATTTATGTTTCCATCTCAACCTAGGGAACTAGTAGGTTGGTGAAACATAATTTGCAAGTAGTCTTATTTGGAAACTATTTAATTGGGGACATGACAATTAATGAGAACCCCCAAATGAGATTAATCTTTTCCATTGAAAAGGATGGTTGGGTTAGTTAGGGTGAGTTTGGAAGAGGTGAAGTATAAATGTACTCCTAGGGAAAAGAAAACTCAATTCATCAAGTTGAGAGAGAGATTGAATTAAAGAAGAGCAAGTTTCCAAATAAGAATCTAGGGCATCATTTTCAAGAAATCTCAAAAGTTTGTTAGTGGCTCGATTTTCATGGAATTCAAAGTTATTTTTGGCACATTTCCCAAGAAGATTGACAAGATTTAATGCACAAAAAGTACAACATTAAATGCTGACACAAAATTATAGTATGAAGCATTTATTATGGTGACATGAATTCCCATAAATCTGACAAACCATGCCTCATTAAATGATGTAGTAAATCTGGCATGTGTGGCATAGATTTCTAGACAGTTCTGCATTTATCATCAGTTTGACAAGGCCATACAACAACAACATATTGGCACGTGTGAGGGAGGTCGTACAACTACAAAATGCACATAAATCGATGCATTTGTTTGTCAATGAGAGACTGGTGTGGAGGGGTGGGATAAGTTGTCTTGTTAATGGCATTCAGATTCTTTGAGTGGAAAGAATAATTTTTGTAAGAAGTTTCAGTTTTCTCTCAGTTCAATAAAATTATCTCTCTAGATTTTCCCCTGTTGTGGTTTTGCCCTGGGTATAACCCTAAACTGAAGTGTTCATATTCTAATCACTGGCAAAGGGATTTTGTTTTGCATTGTTGTTTATTATTTAAAGTTAGAAATCAATATCTATCAAAGAATTGATCAGTTAATTCAGAAAAGTAACAAACCCTATGCAAGCTAAGTGTTTGATTAAATGCATGTATGAAGAAGTTGAGTTTTAATCAAAACTTTTATATGGTATCAGAGCCAAACACTAACAGAGTGTGAACACAGTGCTATATACCGTTGCATAGTTGAGTTTTGGGGTTTTGGAAAGGGTTTACATAAATAATGAAGACAATTAGGTACGAAGATAGGTTGGATGAGGTGTCCAACTACTTTCATTGGAAGCTTAGAATGACAACAGTACTTAAGGAAAATAAAATTTGGAAATTTGTTAACAATGTAGTAACAAAACCTTCTAATCTTGATGAATTAAATGTGTATGACGTGCTTGAGGCTAGGGCATAGAGAATCATCTTGGATGCGGTGAAAGATCGCCTAATTCGACACCTGGAAAAGAAAAGGATTTCCAAAGACATGTGGGATACCCTTAAGAATTTATATGAAGCCAAAAATGAGAATAGAAAAATGGCATTCTGTGACAAGCTACACAGTGTTAAAATGAACAAGGATGACAATGTTGCTTCCTACTTAAGTAGGGCTTCCCAAGTTAAGGACAAACTAGTTGCAGTGGGAGAGGTCATCCCAGACTTAGAACTAGTACAGATAGCCCTGCAAGGCCTTACTAAGGAGTGGGATGTGTTTGTCAAATGTGTTGTGGGAAGGGAGAAACTGCTGGATTGGAATCGTTTGTGGGATGATTTTACTCAAGAGGAGATCCGGGAGGGATCTCAAAGTAAAGTTCTAACATGTGTTGAAACAAAACAAAATGCAGCCCTTAAAACCAAAGCAAAGAACAAGAAGAAAGGGAAAGACTTAAGCAAAATCCATTGCTCTTCATGTAATTAGTTTGGCATTATGCATCAAACTGTCCTAATAAGAAAGAGAAGAAAGATGTAGTAGCTACAACCAAAGTTGTAGAGTATGCTTCTTAATTTGAGAGGGAGTTCTCATTAGCATCCTTTGACTCCAATGTGGGAAGTTCCAATTTTCATAATGCCTAGATAGTTGACAGTGGGTCAACTAGACACATGATTGGTATGTGGGGAGTATTTCAAAGCATCATTGAAACAGGTTTAGGGCACTTTGTGGATACCGACATGGATCATGGTCAGGCAGTGAGAGGAGTTGGAACAATACGCTTCCAACTTGAGTATGGTGAACTCTTGGAGTTGGATGGAGTTCTATTTATTCCAGGGCTAAAATTTAGTAGTCTTTTAGTATCAGCTTTGGAAGATGTTGGGTATGGAATGCTTCTCAGGACTAGACATGTATGTCTGTATCCAATGGGAGATCTAGTCAGTACTACTGTCTAGCTTGGAGATATGAGAGATAGACTATACATATTGCGAGGTGAGATTATGTATGCAGAGTCTGGTTGGTTGATAGAGACAGAGGATGAGGTAGAGCCTACAGGTGTTCAGTTTGTGCTTCCAAATGAAGAGAGTGAATCTCTTCTAAGTATTGGCAAGAGGCTCAGCCAGTATGATGTTGATGAGCAAGTTCAAGACAAGAGAGCAGATTGTTTTCAATGTTTAGAGTTCATAGTTCAAAGTCATTTACAAGCACTCATCTCCAAGTCATATTCTAGAGCAGGAGGGAGCAGTTGCAGGGAACAATGATCCAAGTAGAGGAGATGCAGGTCGTCTCAGAAGGACCTCACTCATTTAGAGGGAGTGTTAGCAAATTAACTCAAGGGGCTTAAATCAAATCAAGAAAGCCTTACCTTCCTAAAGGAGAGGATGTTGAGGGATCTTCTACATTATTGGCTTACTTGGGGCATGACGTCCTCCTACAACTCATCATTTCACTTGGATGAAGCCATCTACGTCATGTTATCATTATTTTCATTATTTTGTGGTTTAAGTTATTTTATATTTTTATAAGTTATTTTTATATTTTAGTAAGGTTGCCTCTAAAGTTAAAAAAGACGTGAAAAAGACTAGGAGGCCTCATATAAATAAAGACTACTAGCATTCATTTGTATACAAGACAAGGGTTCTAATTATGCATTTTCTGTTAAAGTTTGTGTAGCTGCGAGACCCGTTCTCAGAGAGGATGGTACCCTAGTTAGTTTACTAGGACAGAGTAAGACCCTAGAAGGTACCCTAGGGCCTCCAATAGTCTCCTGGGGTTCTTGGTCTAGGACCAAGTAGGTTGATGCCATGGAAAAGCCCCTAGCATGTGGCTAGGGTCCCTATGTGCCTCTAGGGTATTCTAGTCTGGGACTAGGGACGCAATGTCCAAGTAGATCCTACATATAGAGGAAGAGACATATTCTGGTATGGGAGCGGGGATGTGATGTCCAAGAAATTCCTACAAGTAGTTGATCAACTTTCAATGTGAGAATGAAACTCGGCTTAGTACTGAGAACCATTCTCCGAGAGAATGGAGGACGCGGTTAGGGTCTTGGGTTGATCAACATGATTCAGTGTGATACTGAAACTCGCCCTAGGGCTGAAAGACATTCATCAAGAATGGAAGATAATGATGTGCTTTCTCCTAATCGGTTATTGCTAGATTGCTTCTCAAGGGACTGGCCACCCCTTGACGATGTTGAAATATTGTAACTTCGAAGAATATTCTATATCTATCCTTTGTGGTCCTCGATGGTCCTATCGGGAGAACCACTTGTATTATCTTGTACCCCGATGCTTCTAATCGGAAGAACTAATAAGAGTCATGAGGTTGTCCCCTCTAATTGTAAAGGTGGGTCATTAGCCCCCCAGTGTGGTTGCTTGAGCCTACATGTGTAACTCGAGCCTACATGTTGGATGAGTTAATTGAAGTGAACGAATGAATATAAATAGAGGTGTAGCTCTCCTCATTTGGAACACACACTCTCACTTGTGTAGCGCATTAGTGGAGAAGAGAAGTAGCTGGAGAAGGAGGAGGATCAGGCTTTGATCTCCTTGCTGGTTTTATCTTTTATCTTTTTGGGACATCTATATTGAGGAAGCTTTTGCTGTTTTTTTCCCTTTAGGGTTTTCCCAGGATAAATCTTTGTGTTCCTTTTGTATGGTTGTGCTTGTCTATCTTTCAGTTATCCTGTTTATATGCTTTCATTATGAAAATGAAATGAAATACTGATGTCTTAGCTAAGCGTATGAAAATTTAACATGGAATCAGAGCCACCCTGAAAGAAGACATTGTGTAGCTACAGAATCTAGGGCTTCTTACTTTTTGGTTCTCTCCACAATCGATCAACAAAAGAAGGCTAGGTTGACTCTCCATTGAAGGGCGCATCTTTCTGTCGAAGCGGAATTCGATTCCGAACATTTTCAGTTTTCGGTGCGGGAAATTAGGGCTTCTTGCAGAAGAGGAATTTTTGAGTGAGCCCAGCATAGGATTTCTCTCCTCATCAAAACCGAAGTTTAAAGACCTGGATCAAGATTTTTGGTTGGGTGAAACTCCGAGAAAGTCAAACCCTAGTTTGACCCCGAGCTAGAAAAACCTTAAATACTAAAACTGTTAAGTTTTGGTACTTTCATTATATTCCGATATTGGCGAAGGCTCAAGAGCTAAAAATTGCAGAGGCCGAAGATAAAATCCTGATGTACACTGTATCCAAAATTTAGCCTCAGATTTGCTATATTCTTGGAGATATGATCCCTCCAAGTTAGGGTTCCATCCTCTTCCAGAATTCATCCCTCAACAGGACACCTGGGGAGAATTGCTATAGCTTGGGCTACAGAGGTCCAAATTGAATTTTTGAAGATGTTCCAGAAAGAGCACGGACTGTACTTTCTGTGGTCTGAATTTCAAAACTCGAAGATGAAACAGTGACATGTGGCAGTCCGTACAACTTCGATGTTCTGAATAGTCCTGTAACAGGTCACCTTGAGAAAAGGATCATAAATCCCAATTGGTGAAACCAATTCTGATGAAACTTGTGGTGTTGGATCAGGGACATGCGAAGTTACATAAGTGCGAAATTTCAGACACAGAGGAGCAGTAATTTCGGATATATCACAGAAACAGTAACAGGCATTTCTACAGAAGAAATTGAAAAACTAGGGCTTCATGTTCCGGGAGCTTCCCTCCACTGTTTTCATAAAAGGAGTACATTAGACAGCTCCATTTGAAAAGATCTATATTTCTATCCAATCAGATCTGAAAGATTCCAAGTTTTGAAAATTAGGGTTTCTCTAACAAACCCTAGATCAGCGAGCTTCGGAAGCAGGACGGACACCTCAAATCGGTAAAATCTAATCTTTTGCTATTTGCATTTGAAGTTCTCATTTCAAAGTGATCTATTACATCAGCTTGATGATAAGCTTGGTGAAGTTGAAAACTTCCAAGCATGGAAGTATTTGATCTCTCTGAAGAAAATGAATTGGACACCTTCATGAGTAAAGATGTTCCAGTTCCAGAAGGAGATGAGGCTCAAAGCCTCACACAAGAAGAACTTGATCAAGGCCAAGAAGATCATTGTTGATTCAATCACGGATCAACCTGTACCACAAGTGTCTTCCCTAAAGACACCAAAGATGTTTGATTCATTGATCAAGCTATTTGAAGATAAGAACATAAATAAGAAGATGGCCTTGAGAAAACAGTTGAAGATCCAGAATGCAGAACAACTTGAAGAGGTAGAAGAAGAAGTGGAGAATGCAGAAGTGGTCATAGCCACCTTGAATGGCCTCCCAGGATCATAAAATTCATTCATTCAAGGAATATGTGCCAGAAGGAAGTAATTACTTTCAACAGAGCCTGGGAAGAAGAAGAAGCTCGTCTCATAAGAAGAGAAGAAGAAAGATGGGAGCAAATTGAAGATCAAGCTCTCACCACTCAAAGAAGATCCCTCAAGCGATGAAGAATACGAAGAACTCAATTCTTAAAGAACCTCTTATCCATCTTATCATTTGGATAAGAAATGATGATTTCATGAATGAAGAAGATGATGAAGCAGAATGGTCAAGAATGAGTCTACCCACGAAACAAACAAAAGATAAGTATTCAATTGCCATTTAATGATATTGTTTTGTTATACATTTGATTATATTCAGTTGATGTGTTATGCATGATAGATTGTTTGCATTAATGACTGTATACTACTAATATGCATGTGATGGGTAAGTAGCTCATGGTGCTATACAACTCTCCATTGCTACTTATCTAGAATGAAACCTATTTGCTGACATATTGGATTAGTGCACAATCTCAATGTTGTCCTGGTAGAAATGGAAGGCATCTAGAAAAGTTTTCGTGAGATATGGATGAATGTTGTATTGGCTAAATAGTTGCATGATGCATAAGAATTTGTCATTATGCATATGTTTTATGAAATAGTTCTAACCATGCAACTGGTGCATTTTAATTGTAGGAAAAAATCTGAACAACCTCCTACAAGAAAACAAGGATGAGACTTGTTCCGAAGAACAAGTGATGACAATTCAAAATTCACTCCAATAAACATGAATCTGAAGCTCCCAGGGTTAGAGACACCATGATGGAAGAAAGAGCTTCAGAGAGCGGTAGATCCACCTCAAAGGATGAAGACCACCATGGGTATGAGAGATGACTCAAGATGAAGAAAAGAATGCTATAAAAGAAACTATGATCAAAGAATAACAGTTGATCATGGGGAATGATGTATACGATATGATTTCGAGACATAAAG